>JAVTVJ010001470.1:190000-237500 GCA_034509425.1 Eopsaltria australis | reverse complement strand
TTTAATTCTGCTGCCCTGTGGTTCTTAGCTTTGACATTGAGATCTGCACGGCCACCAGAGATAATTATTTCAACCTTCAGGCCATCAGGCGCTCATTTTTGATCATGGATATGTAAGATTTTTTTTTTCTTTTTGCTTCCTAGGCTTGCCAAGTGGATATCAATAGAAGGGTAAAATAAGCAAAAATGGTAAGCGTTCTAAGAGAAATTAAGATGCTGAGCTGCATGCTAGCTTGTCTACTAGTTTTTCAGGCCTTACTACTGTTTAACATTATTCAGGACACACTGTAAATACTGACAGAAATATCTGAAATTACTCAAATCTTCCAATAAGGCATTGTTAGAAATTAAAAAATTAGCTTTGACTTTATAATACAGCTGTGTTAAACAGTAGTGCTGTTCCAATACCCTCTAATCCGCCAATATTATTTGCACACCATGATTCCACACATCTGACACACTTTCTAAAGTATCTCATGGAAATTACAGTAATTTTTGTCACCTGCACCTAACACAAGTTGAATTAAACACATTATTTGTTTTGTAACTATTCTTTGGTAAAGTAATTTTTGAAGAATACTAATTTCAAGAGTTGCACTATTAAAACTGAATCTGCATTGCAACCTGTATAATGTATCAATTATACAGTAAATCTGTCTGCTTGGAATTTGGGAATTGGTGTATGACATGTTAAAAATACCCACAAAGTACAAAACTGTCATGCTATTTAAATAAGACACAAACCAAATTTTATTTGCCACTAACAATCTCTGCATAACATTTTAATGCATGACATTTATTTTAGATCAATGTTATTTTCCACTTGTAGATTAAAATATCCATGTATTTCTGCAATAACTGACATCAGATACAAAGATAAAATCTTATTTTAGAAACACTGCTTAATTACACTGTTTATCATTTAAGTCAGTTATGTGCTGCTACGCTCATTTTACAGGTGTATGAATCAAAACCTGTGCACTTAAATGATCAAACACAACAAAACAGTAGACTGATCTAAAATGTATGTCAGGCTGCATTATTCGTCTTATACACAATATTTAAAGAAAAAAAAACCCACAAGCAATAGTAGGCTAAATCTATCAAACATTTCTATGAAACAGAAATGTTTCTATTACAGCTAGCAATGCCTCTCCTGAGTTTTACAGAACTTCAAAATAAGTTTGAAACTAAAAAGCTAAATATATACATATTCTAAGAAACAATACTTTGCCGTATGGGAAACTGATAAACCAGAATGGCTGGTTTTGCATCAGAGTGCAAAAAAAAAGCACTGGAAATGTTCCTTATAAAAAGTCAGTGGGGTATTTTTGCCATAAGTATATTGAACTTGGTCTTGCAATTAGGTCTGCACAGACAGGCTACAGTTTAAAGAGACACCAAACAACACTTTTGAAGATGCAATTTTGCATGCAAATACTGGATTGCATGATATTTTTTTCTTTCTTTTCTATTTTTCCAGGAAGCCAAACAAAATACAACAACTGTACAAAAAAGAAATTTGAAACAGTCTTGTTGGACAAAGGTACAAACAACATATATTGCCTGTGTTAACTGTACCTATATTAACAGAAAGATTTGGAAAGACAAAATACATTTAGAACATTTTTCCTTAACATATTTTAAATTCAGTCTTTGAAAGTAAAATTTCTCATATTATTTCAAGAACTATGCCTAAGAAAATGAGCTAGCTTTTGGAGATACTGTATTTGATGGTTTCCGCAACCACCCTAGTGAGCATTCATTTTCCTTTATTAAACAGCAGGAGTCAAAATTAATGCCACTCCGGGGCAAAGTAAACTTTCATATTTTCAGTTTTGTAAAACATTAATTTTGTAAAAGCACGAACTCCCCATATCTGAGCACAAGCCACTTTTCAACTCCAAAAGCCTGTTATGCTTTTTGCACTCCTTGGATTTCATACTGCTTTGGAAATGTCAGTGAGAAAGGGAATGTTCTTTGATAAATGGATATTTTTAAGGGTCTGGAGTACTAGTGAACATCAAAGCAGCTCACTCCAGGTTGGGATTGGGCATTTATATGCATTACCTACAATGAACTAGCAGTGATGTCTAGTAATGGAAGAAATAAGAAAGGCTGAGATCCCCAAATGCCTTCGCTGCAATAGGAAAACTAAGCCCTAGCCAGCGTTATGTAATAAAGTAATAAATTAAAAGAAAAATTATTTCACACCATTTTGTGTCCTTTCTATTACCAGCAGTACTGAAAGGCAGGTCTTTATATCAGCTACTGTGACTGTGGCAAGCTAGCTGGATATTGCAGCTTTTCAGAGGATGAGGCAAATAATTTTGGGTACAGATGCAACCTTGCCCATCCCAACAGCTTTCCCAGATCTGCTTTTCTTTGCCGTTCTCCTCTTTATCACAGCCTGCACAGTCCCACGTTTTCTGCTAGTCCAATATGGCATAACCAGCAGTTGCTGCTTTTCACTCCTTTCCAAGTGGGCACTATCCCGAGAAGCATGGATAGCGCTAAAGACGCTTTCCACGTCCTCAGCGCTGCCTCTCGGCAATGATGAGCAGTCAGGATGGAAAATTCTTCACAGACCTTTGCAAGCGGCGTGTTTAAGTAGAGCTGCGAGTATGATGGGAACAGAGAAACTTTTGAATGTTCTGCCCACCAGAAGACAGCTGGCACACGATTATCATTCCTCCTATTCTACAGACGGAAAAGATGAAGCTTTAGAGAACTACCTTTACAAGAATTGTATGACAGAGGTCTGAACACAGCTCAGATCTCCCAACCCTATTTTTTAAGTAACTACTTGGAGAATATGAACAACAAGACAAGCAGGAAGGTATAATTGGATTTCGCTGTCAATAAATCTGAAAGCCACCTGCCAATAGGCAGACTGGATAAAATGTTTATGGTACAAAAAGGATCCAATGGTACCGTGAAAGAATAAGACTTGCATACTTATTCTATTACAGAAATTCTGAGATTCGGTATAGGAAAATAAAGAAGGGTAACTCTGATGATTCCGTGCCACTTGGGAAGGATGGGCAGAAAACTCACAAGAGCTAATGCAGTCACATTTGACTTAAAACTTTTGATATTGACATATTCAAGCAAACAGCATGGAAATAATGAGCTAAGAGAAAGCACGGATGTAAGTTCTATGGAAATATGCATCTTAGTATGCAGTATGAAAGAGCACCCTCTGTTGTTTCTGGTTAACAGAAGCAAGTCTCCTGATACCTCAAAACAGTATTTCAGTTACAGAAAAGATTGAGAGAAATCATCAGTACTGACATACAGATACCTGCAAACACTTTCCAGGGAGTTCAGTCACAGCAGTTTGTTTGGGAAGGATTGTTATGCATCCTGAGATTACTGGTTTATGGAAGGAAGAATATGTTATGCCCTAGCAAATTCTATCTGTCCTAGACTGGAACCCTTTTTATAACAAAATAATAATTTCTGTATGCAAAATTAGAAAAAAAAATCCTACAAAGATCCAAAACTGATATGCTGGTTGATTTTTATTTATGATTTTTATAAGTCAAGAGGTTCAGATAAGGGCAAGCATCATCAATAAATACAGGAGCTGCCAATATTGTTTAAACCAAAGTACAAAATATCTTATGAGAGATGAACTATTCCAATCAGTTAAAAAGATGTGAGATGTGGTTGCATTCTAATGGAAGATCTTGAATATATCAATGGCAACAGTGGAGCTCTTAAGAATATGCAATTTCTGTAACTGGAAATATGTTTTTCTTATTTAGAGCTAAAAATCTCATATAAATTTCAAGTTTTTGTTAATTTATTTCCTGCAATCAGAAATTACTGATTATCTCAGGGACCAAGAAATTACAGGGATGATGATCCACATGATTTACTTCCAGTGGTACCAGTGGTGATGTAAAAAAATGAAAATAAATTGTCACGTTATAGTGAGAAAAGGAGGATGTATCAGGTGCCTTAAGCACTGATGGTACTGCTCAGAGTAGAATATGAATAGAAATAAAAAATGTATTTTCCTTTAGGGTCCATACCTTAGTGTCTTTCAAAATTACACCATTAGTGAAGAGAACCTTAGAAACAGCTAATAAAGTTTAGATAGATTATAAGGAATATTATACTGGAAAGGTATAAAGTCTGCATTTTATTTCAGTCTCTCTGAAGAAATATACTGCTTAGTTTCTGGAAAAGCTAGTCTCAATTTGATTGAGCAGTCACCTAATGTTAAATCCTCCATGATGCATTTTACACAGCTTCCATGAAAAATTGTGAAATTCTGTAAATACGGAAAACCACATTGCATATGTATTCAGAACCAGGCAGCTTAACAGTCAACACTTTTATGATTAAATTTTACTTTACATAATGTATGGGGAAGAAAAGTAAAACTGCAAAGAAAAAGAGTTCCTTCCAGCAGATTTCAAAGATACTAAAGCAAAGGATTCCTCTAATGCATCTCCTGTTGGTTGAGTAAGACTTTTTTCACTGGAGGCAGTATGAAAATGTCAATTACAGGATCATTTAACAGTCCTACCTTGAAAGAAGCTGCTTGTCACAAGACCTGACAACGTACAATCTTGGTTGCACAAATTTCTGACTATTGAGGACCAAATATGAAAGGGACACAGAGGAGTAACTATAATAACAATAATAATGGGTTTTCCTTTTACTAGTTACTTTTGCCAGTCAAATATTTCTAAAAAATTCTATCCACAAACAGTATTAAAGATATATTCTGAACAGTAAATACTAAAAACCCAGAAATAAAAATTAGCAAATAGCAACATCTGAATTATAGCAGCAAGCTGGACATCAGCTCCCATGGGGCACTACACTTTAACAGTAAATTGCAACAGTCTGTAATGCAAGCTGGGAGCAAGTGTTGATCTGCTGGAGGGTAGGAGGGCTCTGGGAGGGACCTGGACAAGCTGGATTGATGGGCCAAATCCAATGATAGGAAGTTTAACAAGTCCCAGTGCCAGGTCCTGCACTTTGGCCACCACAAGCCCCTGCAGCGCTACAGGCTGGGGACAGAGTGGCTGGACAGTGGCCAGGCAGAAAGGGACAGTGGCAGATTGAACATGAGCCAGCAGTGTGCCCAGGTGGCCAAGAGAGCCAGTGGCATCCTGGGCTGTGTCAGGAATGGTGTGGCCAGCATGACCAGGGAAGTCATTCTTCCCCTGTTTGTGGCATTGGTGAGGCCACCCCTTGAGTGCTGTGCCCAGTTCTGGGCCCCTCAGTTTAGGATGGATGTTGAGGCACTTGAGCGTGTCCAGAGGAGGGAAACAAGGCTGGAGAAGGATCTTGGAGCACAAGTCCTGTGAGGAGCAGCTGAGGGAGCTGGGGGTGTTTAGCATGGAAAAAAGGAGGCTCAGGGGAGACCTTGTCACTCTACCTTGTCACTCACAACTGTCTGAGAGGAGGCTGTAGCCAGATGGGGGTTGGTCTCTTCTCCTGGGCAACAGCATCTGAACAAGAGGACACAGTCTTAAACTGCACCAGAGGAGATTTAGGCTGGACATTAGGAAGAATTTCTTCACAGAAAGAGGGATGGGGCATTGGAATGGGCTGCTCTGGAAGGTGGTGGAGTCACCATCCCTGGAGGTTTTTAAGACTGGATGTGGCACTCAGTGCCATAGTCTAGCTGACAAGGTGGTATTAGATCACATATTGGACTCGATGATCTTAATCACGCTGATCTTCCAATCATCGTCCAATCTAGCTGATCCTGTGATTCTCAAGCTAGTGGAAAACACAATAGGTTTTCTGTACTACTATTCATAAAACAAATTTCAAATAATTCTATGCATGCCAGGAGAGGTCCATCAAAGTACAGCATCTAACACAGAAACAATCATGAGTGCTTAAACAGGAGCCAAAATTTATACCATTTTTTTCATCATGTTATATATGACATCCAGCTTTACTAAAACTGCAAGAGGCTGGAGAAAACACATTCCTCCCTTCCCCACCTCTTTTTTCTAATAGGTTTTTCCTGTGGTTTGACATCTCTCTATGCATAATTCATTTCTCTGACTCCCTTCGTAAATATTCAGGCTCCAATGTAACAGGTATGTAGGCAAATGCATAACTTTATACATAAAACTATGTGCAGAGAAATCACGCAGCATTTGAATACTTGCATGATCAGATTCACTGAGATTTTGAGGAGATGGGGAAAAAAACACATTCATTAGAAAATAAACTAGAGAGCCACTAAAACCAGTGAGCACAGTGTGATGTTTTCTATAATATCTATGCATTTTTTTTGTAAATAGCCTGTAGTTCAAGCTGGCGATCTTCCTTTAAATAAATAGAGAAAACTACACTAGCCACTTAGGTGTGTAGCTTCATTAACTTCATAGCTATCTTAGTTACCTGTCCCTTTCCCCAAATTACCCCTAAAAAAACCTGCACTGCACATTTATGCATTAGCTTCAGAATCAGTCATTGCATCTTCCAAAATGCCCTAAAGAAATACTGTTCTACCTGGAAAAAATGCCTGCATACTGCATGTTGTCAGTCCCCCTGTTGAAATTGTCCCTTTTACCATTAGCAATATAAACTGCAGTTATGAGATATGAATTCCTTTTAATTATTTGTCCCTTATTTTTGTCTGGCACTTCACAAAGGTGTTCCACTCTTACCCCTCCTGCAGCATAATTAAAATCACCTATTTAGAATTAGAAGAAGCAATTTGATGTACAAAGAATTGCACCATACAAATGGTACAAAAGAATTTGTACCATACAAATAAAGTATTTATATGGTGTGTTACCACTGCTAGGTTAGGTATTGGCTTGAAAATAGGTGTAAACATGACATACTCCTTTTCTGCCTGCAGGAAACAATGACTCCAGCTGTGGCACAGCCTCATAGGCTGCAATCACACTAAACTGTGCATGGACACCAGCTCCAGCTCTGGCATATTGCCACATCCCCTACCTCACTGTCAATCCACACTCTCCAAACAGAGCAAAGGCATTCACTGCAGAATCTCAGACCATCCCCAGCAGGCAGTACACAGCAGGCAGCCTTCCCTGTGTTTTGGAGAAAAGGAGAGGGAGGAAAAAGTTTACCTGCACGTGTAAGAGTCATAGCATGCCATCTGCCCTCAGGGTTAGAGAATGTGTGCTGGCTGTCCTTACTTCAAAAGTAAGATACACAGGGAGACTGCTTCATAAAACAAACTGGTTGTGCAGGAAAACAGAAGCTCAGACCTGTGTTATGGTATTACACCCAAGAGTGGGGTATCTCAGGAGAGGCTTTTCCCTCCACCCCTGTAGCTCTATGTGCTCTTGCCTGCAAGCACAGGAAAGCAGAGCCTAGTCTGACGCAGGCTCATACCAGTGTCTGACAGCTGACACACGCTTACCCCAGAATTTGAGATACTAGTCAGAAAAACAGGAGCCAAACTGCCATTCATCAGAGAGCTGACTAGCTTTGGCCTCAGTATTTTTTTAAGCATACATCCTGAATGTCCAGTTCCTCCACATGGCTTCAAGGTCATGGCTTCGAAATGGTGTATTGTTACAATCTGGTTTGGAGTTCTGCAGGAGTAAGTGAAAGCTCATGGCAACACCGACATGAGCACAGCAAGCATAACATTATCAGGCCAAGTGGAAAAGATGAGTAGTTCTCCCCCAGAACTGATAACTGACAAAAATCTTAATAGTGGAAAAATATTTAAATACTGTGCTCCCACTCTGAAAGCTGCTACGAAAATCTAAACACTGTCTTTGCATTCCTTGAGGAAATCTTCTGCATTTTTTGCCATGTGAAACATTCATGTATCTATGTCATCAATGAAGAGTTTCAGTACTTCCAACAACAAATTTATTATGTGGCTCTATGCTGCTAGTTTGTAATAGAAAAAGTAAATTGAAGAGGAAATATGAGACAGGGAGAAGATATTAAAAGCAGCATATGTTCTTCTTCAGTTTATGTACAAGTTTAATACACTACAATGCAATTTTAATTGTATCAAGAAATATAAATTTTGTTATGAAATAACTAACAGACTGGTAACTACATTTGAAATTTATCATTTTTTGAATCCTTCTTAAAGACACTGTAATTGCAGTTCTTCTGTATATGAACTTTAAGCTTAGCAAGAACAGTAGCATTACCAGATTTGCTATACAACAGTTTTAACAATTTCCTGCTTGGCAGTCTTATATTTCACACCACTAATAATAGGAGAGATTCTCTATTTTTTTCTGCTTTACATCACTGGTTTTTCTTCCTGGTAAAAATAACTTCTTATTAAAGATTATGTTCTTCCAGAGCCTGCTCTGGCATTAACAGAGATCTGTATTTATTTTTGCACAGCTATGTCCCCTTCTTGCCAGGTGCAATTCAGTGAAGTCAACAAAGCTAACAAACTACGAACAAGACTGACCCACCGCAGACCTGCTCATGTGAAGACAGCTCTCATTAGCAGGTTGGCAATAGCAACCAGCACAGCCCAATGCCAGGGCCTTGCAGAACAAAACTGTCAATGCTGAGGATACAATATCCACCACACTACACAAATTCAGCTGAAGTGAACCTTCTGGCTAGATTTCATATGCAAGAAATCCACTTTGCCTACTCTTTGAGGGCTCTGAGATGATAGTGAAAGCATGGTAAGAACAGCCGGGAGATTTTCTGCTGAACCACATTACTGAACCAACCTAACAACAATCTGTGCACCTACCAGCTCTGATTCTCTAGATATAATTCAGAACCCAAAGAACTAATGCCTTGAACAGATTTCCACAAACTGATGAGAACCATTGGAATAAATGAAAATGCTGAAGGTGACTGCTCCACCTTGTTTTCAAGGTCCTGGACGCTGTTTGCCCTTGGATGCCCAGCGCTCTACAGTGAAGAAGGGAGACAAATGGGAAAGTAAAAAACACCCCAAGCTGGACAATGTGAAAACACAAGAGAAGAAAATGGGAGTGCATAAAGTAACTGTAAAGGATGGAGGTAAGAATAACACAAAGAGAATGCTAAGTGAATTAAAAAAGCACACTTCAGAACATGTTTGTAAGATCTGGAGATAAAAAAACCCTGCGCATTTCTGACCTTCACAAAATTATTTTTAACTGACTTTCATTCTTATTTTTCAAGAAACACACAGCTCAGGATGGTCTGGATTTGATTATCTTTCAAACTATGAAAAAAACAATTCCAAACGACTTCAAGATTTGTGAACACCCTACACCTATCAAAACGAGATCCAACATACAAAGATCAGCATTCACAAACTCTGAATTAACAGTGCCTCTGATAGAATTTTACCTTTACCTCTGTACCAGAGGTAAGAGCCTCTAAAAAACAAAGTAATATTTTACTAAACAATCAAAGAATTTTGTGAGTAAGTGTACAGAAACTTACAAAAGGTAGCTGTGATATGTATACTTTGGCACTGAGGGCGGTCAGCAGGCCAGCAGTAGAAGCAATAGTAATTATGCACAATGGCATTGCAGCAGAATGCTGACAGGTCATTGCATGCTGCTTTCAACCTTACAAAGACAATGGTCAGCTGAATGCAGCACCCTGAGGCTTTCATTTTAAAAAATCAACTAAACTCACCATTTTTAAAGAAATCCTACCCTGCTGCCATGCAATCAACAGACAGAACAGACCAGTACAATTACGCTTTTCCGGTACACCATGAAATTGCCATCATGTCAATGTTTCATCATTTAAGATAGTAATTCCAACTTACAGAACTGATAAATAAAGTTGGAGGTACATTTTAAGGTAAAAAACAAAAATAAATCCTGTCAACAAACCAACCTATATTACAAAATTAAAACATGAAGAAAAACGTTTTTGCTGATGATACTTCAACTTCCCTGTATTTTATTTTAAAATATTTGCATTTTTCTTTCCTCTATTCTGAACTGAGATAAGCAGCAAAAAGAGATATATAACAATAAATAGTCTTGAAAATATGTATTATTGCATGCTTTGGATTTCTGATTAATTATGTATAGAAATATCAAAGAACATTTTACACACAAGGAAGTTTACAATCTGAGCATAGAGAGATTTAGTATGAGTGATGAGAAAAGATGCCTGGAAAGTCCTTTAATGTGGGTATTCTTCATTTTGGAGATCTTTAACTGCCGGCAAGTATTTGCTGGAAGATAACCCTTTGTGAAGGATGGACACCACTTGCTTGGGAGCTTGTGTTCTGTGATAGAGACTGAGCTTTGAGGAAATGAAGTCAGCAAGAACTTAGTTAGGAAAGTACCATTTCTGACTCAGTTCAGGTATCTCATCACCACCAAGGAACCATACTACTCACAAATCTGTGGTGAACCCTTTTCAATGTGACCTGAAGCTTCCACATGGGGGAGAAGTACATGGGATATTAGAATCAAAGTAAAATGTGGAGCAGATTTATTGAAAATAACAAACAAATAAATAAATACAAGAAACATGGGAAAAAAATTCCTCAGCTGAATTTCGATAGAGACATCTTATAATACCATAAAATAATAAATTTCTCAACAAAGTCATGAGCTACCGTTGCTACAAAGTGAAAGAGGTTAATGATCATGTTAACAGAATCAAAGATGCAAAATCCTGAATTGGCCATAAATGTAAATACTGAAGAGAACAGACAAATAGTACAACAGAACCTACTGCACTCCCAGATTCAGATCTCTATGCAGAAAAATGTAAAAGATTGTATTATCATCATAAAAATGACACTGAAAATACCAGGGAAAATAGTTCAAAGGCCATACATTTAATAAGAGAAACAAATGTAAAAGGCAATAAATGACCTTGAAATTATATCACTTGCTAAACTTATATTAAGCTTGCTCAATAATAGCATAGATTTGCGGAATAACAATGGCAGAAGTGAGGAATAAGAAAAGCTTGGGAAATCACAGGTTATAGGCCTTTCTTATACACAGGTCTGTAATTTTCCCTATAATTTTCAATACCATTTCAATAAGATACAGAAATAACAGAGGGTTAGAAGAAAAACACACATAAAAAATTAAATGCTGAATGCCAGCATAATTTAGTCTCAGCTATGGTACTAGTATGAAAGTAGCCATGCAGGGAAGCTTGTAAAATCTAAGTACATGGCAAGAAAGAGAAATATTGGAATGATAGTAAAATATGACTACGAATAGTCAGATTAAATGAAAAAAAGGGAAAATGCATGCCGCATATCAGGAAAATCTTTCTGACAGTGAAATTGTGGAATGATTCCTCAACAAACTAGAAGAAACACTTGGTGGCATAATGAAGGGAACAATGCTGAACTAGCAGGGAGGCAGACCAAAAGATCTAAAATGTATTTTCTCCATCTAATTCTAACGGACTATTAAAGGAGACAATCAATAGCCAGGGAGGTAAGTTATTTTGATAAGCTCCATGGTTTTCATTCTTTCAGAGGAAAGACCATGGTTGAAGTTGGGAGGGGAAAAAAAAAGGAAACACCAAGCTGTGTGCTTTCTTACAGTTACTGTTTCCCATTGTGGATGTTACCATTATCTTTACATATGAAGAGAGATTGAAATGATCTAGAGAGATCCCCCATACTACAACACTGTGATAAAGAAGAACTTAAAAGAAAGACTACACGGTCTGGCACCAAATTAAATGGGGAAGAACAGAGCCATATTTCCTGGGGGAAAGAGACAGAAGATTATGAGGTTAGTCACACTATTAGTGAGGCCAATAATGCCACTTAAAAGAAAAGTAAGTGTGATATATAACTAAATTTTTCATAGCATTTCAGTTTAGCAGAGAGGCATACTGCTGTACTGAAGTTACAGAGCAACTGCACAATTCCATAAGGTGAAAGGAATGAAGACAGAATTCAGCTATTTGGACAGCTTTTTTTTTAAAAATTCAGCAAAACATCCAAATAATAGACAAAATTTGAGTCTAAAATGTAACTGTTGTAATTAAAATAAGCAAAACTAGTATTTGATACTTATTTTAAAGTACAATAAAATATCAGAATATACTTATATTTGAATACTGTAATACTCACATTACATTCCACTCATTTTTACCCACAGTCAGAGCCCTAACAATTTAGACTGAATGGTTCAGGAAACAGCAGGGTTTTTTTACTACAAATGTTTTTAGTGCAGTTAATATAATCAGCTGCTTCAGGAATAGCATTAAGATGCATGAGCTACTGGTAAGTAGTTTAGAAATAGGCTGGCTAAAATATTACCTACCAAAACATACAGGAAAACAAGCATGGTCAAATGGCTTATGCACAGAACTATTAAAAACAAACTCCTAAATTGTAAACCAGCTGTGCTACTGAACTAGCATCTGTATTTCCATCAGGTTGCAAGCCTGTTGTGTCTCAATATCTGTAGCTATGAAAGGAGATTACATAATATTTATCTGTATAGTTTATGAAGATTTGACTGGAAACCCTTTGGGCCAGGTAATGGATCTCTCACCCTACTCTTCTAAAGACTGAGCAAAAGACAACACAAAAAAATTTCACTATTTACAATGCTGCAAGAAGAAAAAATATTTGGGCAATACATAAAGTTCTAGTTACATGTCTAACATCTAACACTATCACAATACTATTGTACTGAACATGAATTTTCTTAACTGTTTTCATTTCACAATAGTAAACCAGAAATTAATGAAGGGACATATTAACCTCCTGAACTTTTATAAATGCTTTTTATGGGTTAAGTAAGTTCTCTGCAGACTAACAAAGAGCACCCATTTCAAGACACTCAATATCATGTGAGAAGGTAGGCTCATGAAAGCAGTTTCTTAAAAAGCAGCAACAAAATGAATTTTGGGAAGGAAAAGAGGGGAGGAGGGGGAGGGGAGGGGAGGGGAGGGACAGTAAGATGGGGCAGGGGAAAGGGGGAATGGGGAAGAGGGAAAAAAGAAGGAGAAGGAAAATTTCCTGTGTGAACTGTAAAGCTGTTTCACAATGCCTTCCAAAGCACCTCAGCCAGGATGAATTCTGCTGTATGTCTGCATATACTACAAGTCAAGTACCCTTACAACGGTGACATCTATCACCACCTTGTCATGCTGGGAAAGGAAAGATCCCTCTCTTGATTCCCTGCATAGTTCAACACTCGTTTTGGAGGCACAGGAGAAGGGCTGTTTTGTGGACTGCCATCCTTTTAATGTCTTGAAGAACCACAGTTGTAGCATGTAACCTTTCTACTTCATGCACAGATTAGTACAAATTCCAGCATAACTGGCAACTGCCTCTGGGCAACACCTGTACCACTCAAACAATTACTTGCTAGCCTGAACTTGGCATCAGAAGCAGTCCTCCCAACACAGGCACATTTCGTAGAAGTCTGCAGGCTTGGTTTTCTTCATGCTTCACAGACTTCCCATTTTGGCATATTTCTGAAGAAAGTCAAAGACAGTGCACATATTGGAGCACGCCTTAATGTCTGGATGGAAAGGTTCACCTTCAAACTCATAACAGATGGAGACAATGCATAACCCACTGCATGATTCATTTAAAGACGCTCTCACTAGGCAACTTAGCCTTCCAATAATCAAACCAGGCTCAGAGAGCTGGGAAGGATATGAAGGGCTGGTTCTTCCCTACGTAACAGTGCTAGAGTCCACAAACAAGGTCAAGGATAAAAGGGGCTTTGGAAAGAATACCAGTAACTTAATTAACTGATTCAGATAAAACTCTGAACTCATCCTTGAGATCAACTTAGGCTGCCAAGCATCAAGAAGGGGAAAATGCTTTATGCTTACCATGTTTAGCTACCATTCCCAAGAACCTCCAGAAACTCATAAGCTCTATCAGTGCTTTGACGGAATGCTTGGATGAAGCACACAGAAGACATCAGCTATCAGCCCACACACAGTTTGGCAAATGATGTCACATACATGCACACTTACCTAGCAACTGCAGACACGTACACCACTAATACTGGGTTCAAGCACTTGTCAACAACTGAAGGTAGCAAAGCCTGTCTTTTGGAAGGCAGGAGTTGATCAAAGTTCCTATGAGCACTCCCATCTGATGTGCTGTTAAAAAGTATTTCTTTGCTCATAAGGAACTCCAGCTGAGAGGAAAAGGAGTGGATGGTCCACACAAAGACAGACTGACAAATATGCCATTTGTTAGTACACATACTACCATTGGCATCCCCAATTTTGTGAATATTCCCATGGATGTGACAGTATTGAAAGGTGGTAACCTGCACAAGCAGGACTCTACTGCAACTTCTCAGATACTTGATGTGGGTTAGAAATACCCAGACGTTACATGCAAAGCAAAAACCCAGCTGAGTATATGGAACGGTGGCAAACATGGTAACCTCAATGAGCTAGAATACTGGTGAACTCATACCTAGGATACAATGAAGACTTACATGTTTGTTCTTTGGAAAACATCTTCCCCTGAATTATGAAAGCAACTTGTCTAAAAAGACTAAACAAAGCAACAAGATCCTGTTAAAGGCTCTCATAAGAATTCTCCAAGAGGAACACGGAAAAGAGGCGGATTAAGGGTAAAAAGTGGATTTACACAGTGTACATTATACTATGCCAAATAAATGGGCAAGGTGCCTATGAAGACTTCTTTTTTGCCATAAAATCTCACAAAAAAGCATGCATGTGTAGCTGGGAAAGAAGAAAGCTGGTGACTTTTTTGTACTTGGCTTTTCTGAAGGCGGTTACCTGGACAGTGACAACATTCTCCACTTCAGCAGAGTTCTTACTTTTTGGTTAAGTGTCTTTAATTTGTATCAGAAACAAGACTTTGTAATCCCTAGTCCTCAAAGCCTGATTATGGCATCCACTTCCCTGGGGATGTCATATGTACAACCTGAGTAATATGTACAACCAACTAGCAACCACTCATTTGAAAGCGGGGACATCCCTTGCCACTTTTACAACAATCTTTGCTACCAACTGTTCCCTTTTATTTCTTACAGTTTCTCCTTGATGCCACATAAAACCCAGCAGCAAAGTTCCCCTAGTCCTAGACTAAAGAAGGAGAATTTGGTAGAGAAATTACCTCAGAAAAGGAAAGCAATACAACCTTTTTTGAAAGTAAATCCAGCTCTGTATGATTCCTGCAATTTAGATGTTGTAGAGTGTAAGTTCAATAATGGAATATAAATTCTGACACACATATAGATACACCTGAATTACACAGACAGAGGAATTATGGGGCTCGATATATTTATCCAACTGTGTTTGTCTCTCACTTTTTGTACCTCAGTTATGGATTTGAGCTTTACAGGCCTAGATCTTCTCAAAAATAGACATATTTCAAATTTTACTAATAAACTTAGAGGAAAATCCCTGTAACTGCATTATTATTGCAGTCTAAGATAAACCTTAATGCGCAGTTAAGAAGTGAAATAAGATAAAAACTGTTATACTTGCTGCTTGTCTAGTCAGAAATCCCACCATTTTTATCTCTTTAGAAAGATGTATTTTCATGTAAAAAGACACATATCTCTTTAATAAAGCAAAGATGTGATTATAAGTAAGCCCTTGTCAGCAAAGCTTATCAACTATGTGATATAAACCTTAAATGTAGTAGTAACTATTTCAAAAAGAGTACAAAAGCCATAGCAAAATAAAAAAGATTAAGACTCACAAACCTAAGGGAATTATTTCCAACTGGCCACTGAATATGGAATTATCTTAAAAACTCACCACATTTTACCTAGGTAATGTGGCTCAAATGGCAAAGTACAGTTTTAAAATAATACATAGTTCAAAGACCTTTATCAGCTGCAAAGCCAAAGCTGGAGCAGGGCCATATCAGCTGCAGAGACAACACAGAGTAAAGAGTGGAAAGGACAGATTGCAGTGTCTCCCCATCCTATTGCTGCTATTGCAAAACACCAATCTCTAAACTTCCATCCTGTTTGTTACATTAATGTCAGTTTATTCTTCAAATGGAACTACAGCATATTAATATGAAAAAGACTGATACAGAAAATAGCATTTAGATATTCTGCTGCAGACTTTTTATGTTTTTTGGATGGTTAATTTTTGGACAATTCAAGGTTCACCTTGCATGTGAGATTTCTAATAATATACTAAGATAGGACCAGTTGTTAAAAATAAAAAACCTCAGAAGAATACAGCATAAATCCTTAACTTTCGTTTAGAGACTGAACAAAATAATCATCCACACCAAACAAGAATGCATATGGCCTCAAGCCCCAATTCCCTCCTCATTGTCAGTGAAAACTCAGTACCTCTAATGTATGTTTCAATTTTTTTTCTTAAATGAGGAAGAATTATGTAAATAGTAACATCTAGACTCATCATCTGTACACCAAAGCTCTCCTTCAGTTGAACATATGCTGAAATTTAAGCATATTGAAACAAAATCCAAGTCTCAGCCAAACTGAATTCAAAATGGCTTAGGTATTAAGACCACTTCAAGACAAGCAAGCCTATGATAAAATTGAACCATGACCTTTATTTTCCACTGCTCCAAAACCACGTGTAAAAGTATCACCACAAAAACAGGTGTTAGAATGGTGGTTTGCATCATGTAACAAGGAGGTGGGTACTGTGGTCTGCCCTCAAGTCGCCTAGTCAGCCATCAGGAGAGGCATTAACAGATTAGTTTTCTGTATCTCAATCTGGTGACACTGCAGTGACTTGGGGTGCATTTAATATATATAAGGTTGCTTTGCTAAACCCAGGTCTCAAAACCGAAATTAAAACTAGAAAGGTAGAGCTAATGCTGTTCAGAAATGTTGTATGGAGATGCTTTTGTTTCAGAAATTGGTTTCAAACAGCAAAAATAGAGGCCAATGTATCTTTGCCAGGCAGAAGAAAAGGTCAGTCCCTCTCAGAAATGAGTCCCCCACATGTCCCAAACACAACTTTAAAACAAACACAGCACACTCTGCTTTAGGTAGATGCAAGATTCGGCTCAAGTAAATAGCAAAATTTTAAAGTGAAATTTAACAACAGCAATTTATTTAGATGATTTTAAATTGCCTGCACATGAGGTAATCTTCCTTTTGGTAACAGTACACAAATTTTTTATTAGCTTAGAAAAAGACACACTACTAGACTGAAAAGACAAACTACACTTGATATTCCCCAATTCATTGCCTAATACATGATGCCTATATATATTTTGGTATTTGGCTGGTTTTGCCACAGCAACCATGAAGAGGTCAAGTTTAAAATCTCTGTTGACAGGAAGAAAAGTGCCACGAAAACCTCAGCTCTGGACAGGCAAACAGACTTTAAGCTGCTCAGGGAATCATTAAGATTCACTGGAGAAACATTTTTGCAGGGGCTGGGGTCCATCAGTGCTGGTCACTGTTTAAACATCACCTGCAAAGGGGACAACAATTCCTGAATGTTGAAGTCAAGCAGGTGAGGCGGAAGGCTGTCTTGACTGAACAGGAATCTTCTCTCGGAAACAAACCAAGAAAGGAAGATACATGCCTGTGGAAACAAGTTCAGGTGACACGGGAAGAATACAGAGAAGCTGCTGCCACTGCAGGGAGAAAACTCACACAGCCAATGCTCAACTGGTGTTGATGCCAGCCAGAACTGTGGGGGACAGTAAAAAGAGTTTTTCAAATATATTAGTGGTGAAATTACTTCAGCCCATTACAGGATGAGGATGGTCACTTCACACACAGGGACATGGACAAGGCAGAGGTGTTAAATGCATTCTTTGCCTCTGTCTTCAGCACAGATGATGAACCAAGGAGGTCTCAGTGCCCTAAGCTGGAGGTCCACAATGGCAAGAATGATCAATTCCCAGTTAAGCCTGAAAGTGTATGGGATCTGCTGCTCCAGCTGTATCCTTATGCATCTACAAGGCCTGATGGGATTAATCCAAAAATCCTCAGAGAGCTGGCAGATGCCATAGCAAAACCTCCCAATGATTTTTGAGTGGTCCTGGAAGATGCTGAATGGAAGGTGGTGAACATTGTCCTGATTTTTAAGAAGGGTAAAAAGAATCCCAGAAGTTACAGATCTGTCAGTCTCACTTTAGTGCCTGGTAAAGTTACGGAGAAGATTATCCAGGGAGGTAGTGAAAAACACCTGAAAGACAACAGTCATGAGTCAGAGCCAGCACAGGTTCACGAGTGGAAAGTCCTGCTTAACAAACCTGATTTCCTTTTACGATAAGGTAACCCACCAAGCTGATCAAGGGAAGCCAGTGGATGTAATCCATCAGTCATGCTTTTGATGCTCTCTCTCACAGTATCCTTATGGATAAAATGTGCAGCACACAGCTGGATAAACACATCATGGGATGGGTGAGAAATTGGCTCAGAGGTTTGGAACAAAGGGTGATAGTAAATAGGGTGACATCAGACTGGTGACCTGTCACCAGTGGGGTTCCACAGGCTCCATCTTAGCCCTGTGCTCTTCATCTTCATAAATGGCTTGGACACAGGACTGGAAGGGATACCAGACAAGTTCACAGATGATACAAAACTGGGAGGAGCTGTTGACTGCCTCAGAGGCAGAGAGGCCCTGCAGAGCGATTCTGAAAAATCAGAGAACTGGGCAATCACCAATCATATGAAATTCAACAAGGGAAAGTGCCGGATTCTGCACCTGGGATGGGGCAACTCTGGATGTATGGACAGTCTGGGGAATGAGATGATGGAAAGCAGCACCATGGAAAGGGACCTGGGGGTTCTGGTCAGTGGATAGTTGAACAAGAGCCAGCAGTGCCCTGGCAGCCAGGAGGGACAAGTGTCCCTCCTGGGGTGCATCAGGCCCAGCATCACCAGCTGGGCAAGGGAGGGGATTGTTCTGCTCTGCTCTGCACTGGGGTGGCCTCACCTCGAGTGATGAGGGCAGCTTTGGGTGCCAAGAATATAAGAAAGATATAAAGGTATTAGAGGTCATCCAAAGAAGAGTAATGAAGATGGTGAAGGGCCTTGAGGAGAAGCTGTATGAGGAGTGGCTAAGGTCACCTGGTCCAGCCTAAAGAGGAGACTAAGGGAAGACCTACAACTTCTTTGTGAGGGGAAGAGGAGGGGCAGACACTGATCCCTTTTCTCTGGCGCACGGTGACAGTACCCAAGGGAATGGCCTGAAGTTGTGTCAGAGGAGGTTTAGGTTGGATATCAGGAAAAGATTTTTCACCCAGAGGATGGTTGGGCACTGGCACAGGCTCCCCAGGGAACTGGTCACAGCACCAAGCCTGTCTGGGTTCAAGAAGCATTTGGACAATGCTCTTGGCAGATGATGTCTTGGAGATGGAGGTGCAGAGCCAGGAGCTAGACTTGAGGATCCTCGCGGGCCCCTTCCAACTTTGCATATTCTACGATTCTGTGAAAAATGGCTTTCCTTGCTATCTGCTGCCCTTTTGGAAATTTGTGAAATTATAGGAAGTAATCTATTTTCATTTAGGTACCTTAATGTGGGTTTGGTGTCTATGTTTACCACATGCATCTGAAAACACTAATGTTATTGCATATGACAAGGCATAAACCTTTGCCTAAAGCAATCCCACTAGGTATATTCTGTATTTCTTTCACTCATTTAAATTATAATTCCAGTTGCATATAATAAAAAGTATGTATGTGCACGATTGGCAAAATGCCACAGTACTTAGTTACAAATAATTAGTTTTAAAAGTAGAATTTGGGAAAATAAAAACACTTAAGATCATTAAATTGTTTTAGATGTTCAGTGTGTCTGAGCCATGCACTTTTAGAAGAGCTTACAAGCCCACTACAAAACTGTGAACTCCAGAAAACCCTGGCAACCTCCTGGCAAAAGCAGTGCTATTAATGTGATGCATCTCCTCTGCTGTTTGATCCAGCTCTCCTTTCCCAGCACCACTGCCAACCAGGACTGCCACCTGCTGACCACCTTCTTGCTAGGTCTTAAACTGCAGCAGTAATTAATTAGCACAGGGGGTGGCAGACAGATTAGATGAACTGAAAATACCCAGTTTGGAAACAAGGTATAAGGTTTCTGTTCTAAGAAACAACTTTTCATAACATGTTTTAAAGAAAAGGGAAAATTAAGAATTTTAATCTGTCCCAATGCATCACACCTGAATAATGGCTCTACTATTACTGAGCAATATTGACAATTTATCTGTAAACAACTGTAAGATATAAACCTAATTAGAGGAAATTTATATATTCAGGAAAATAGGAATCCCCTTAAGAGTAAAATCTTTTATAATCACTAAAATAATCTACAAATTTAAATATCTGATAAATGCACTCTCAAAGGACAGAATACTTTTTTATTATTTTACCAAATTACTGATAGCCTGCATTAAAAAAATTATTTCTGTAAAAACAGAAATAGCACATTTCAGCCTCATATTTAGAAATAATGCATACAAGACTTCACAAATAAATTTTAAAATATACACGACCAATATAATAACAAACACAAAGGTAAATCCAAATAAACATTATAAAAATCAATTATTGAAGCATATTCTGAAATACATACATGCTCTCTACTTTCAAGTTATTCTTTATTACTCAGTCTCTGGTAAAAGTACATTTCCCTCAGGGATTGATTATGTAAATCTGTAATGTATAAAAAAATGTAGGAAGCACAGCTGAAACAAAAGACCAGAAATCAAACTCAACTTTAATATAACTAGAGGTAAGTTGTACCAACCACCATTTTCCCTTCTTTCTTCAGCCTGTAATTATGTGAGAACAACAAAACCTACAAATATAATTTTTGAAACTGTCTACACTTTCAGACTCTTAAAAGAACTGTAAATTGAAAGAGGAAACAAGTTGTCCTGCAATAAACCACACTTTGTGGCAATATTTTAGGAACAAGTATTTCATGGTTACAGATACAGGTCCTGATATTCTCATTGGAGCACAGTCATCATATACATCTGAATATTTAATATGCTGACTAACAGCCATGACAAATCTTTGCTCCTATCACAGACAAAATTTTTGAAGACAATGGTCTCAGCACTCAACTAAGACAGTAAAAATAACAACACAGATCTCGCAGCCGATGTTCTTACGAAAATTCTCTGTAGTTTTAAGACTGCAGAAATACACATCAATCAAGTATTTCTAAAGTGTGTTTCCACCTTTCACACATCTAGAACTTGATAAATATGCTAATGTTGTTCTACACCATGAATACACACATTCATAAAGACCCATCAAAAGTTAATACATCTGCTCTTTGATTATTTTCTGTGTACAGCAGTGCATTGATTTTCAACTCATTAACATCTTTTAGGTTCTTTACAGCCTGAGTATCATTTTTATATATGGGATGGAAGCAGGGACTTGCTGCCAGAGGTGATACAAAGAACAAAAAATGAGTTCTTTCCCTTAAAAGATTTTTATCTTCCTCACAGGGTGTTTAGAGGTAAGAACTTATTCAGTAAGTTGCTACCACTATTTCTTACATAGGAAAGGTTGCTTGAAGTATTAATCTGATGATCTGAGGAGTTAAATCCATAAGCTTATACACACAATGCAGGAAGTAGGCTATTTTTCTTTTATACCTCAAAAAACCCGCAATCTCTATTTATCTTGAGAGATCTAAGAGATTTTCTTATTGGAATTTCTACTCCGTAACTTGTGCATTTTGCTATATAATCTGGTACCAAAATACTTCCCAGCATCACTGTGATATCAAATGAAGCAACTTCAGAACACATATGAACCAATGATTTTAACTTCTCATCATATCAGTGTTTTGTCTTTCTAGGGAAGACCTCTCATCATTTCAATAAATATTACACACCCAGAAGTGGATTATATAAACAAAGAAAGACAGCAGTGCTCCAGCCACCCTAATGCACACAGAATCTGCTGCAATTTCCCTTTTCACTGAAAAGGCAGTATGAAATTACAAGTGGGAGCTCTGACAAATTATTATCTCGTTTTCTGCTGCTGAGAGTTTGTTACGATCCCTGTGAAGCAATGTGCCTCAGCCTCATGATTTACCCATTTGGCTGCAGCCAAATGACTGGCGTTCCCCCATCAAGGCAGTTTCCATACTCCCACTTCACTGCTCTTCCCTACCATTGATCCTGCCTGGTACGCATCTGACTTTCACTACCCTGGGTGGTCTCCTGTCAGATCTCACTGATCAGTGTCTCTCTCCACCAGTTGCCTTCTGGGGAGACTCCTATCAACTGTGCTCTTACATGCATCTGACAACTTTATTAGCTGACTCTGATAGTGCTTCAGAACATCTTCACGGTGCACACACCCTTCCTCAAACAATACCACCTCTGTAGTTGACTTAGAACAAATAATTCTATGAACACTTCAGCTTTTATACTCAATAATAAGGTTGAAATGAAGAGAAATTTCACATTATGTGCAAGCCAGGGGTTAGTTTTCATGTCTGGGCTCAAAAAATCAATCCTGGATTGATTTCTGTGTATATATTGTTATTGTCAGAGGATTAATTGATGAATTTTTCATTTGATGAGTCAGGTGAAACGGGCTCCAAGACACACAGTGAGGAGAATTTTAATTTATTCTACTTCTTGGTGAGGTGCAGCAACACTATCTATTGCAATATTTTTTTAGATATTTTTCTGCTCAAAACCAATGTTTTGAGTGCAAAGCTGAATTTCTGAGTATATGCACATCCCATACTGAAACTTGCCTGAGTTAGAAGTTTCTGAATGGATATTAATTTTGGTGGGAGTTTTGCTAGTTTTTTGTTTGTTTCTTTGTTTTATTGTAGTTTTTGTTGCTGTTGTTCCCTTTTTGAGAACATCCTTTAGTTTTAAATGTTCTGTCAAATTAAAACATTTCTGTCATTAAAACATACTTGAATTTCAGACTTTGGAAATACAAGCCTAGATGAACACAAGAAATCTCAATTCAGTAGAAAGTATAACCTCATGCTTCACTTATGCTGCACTAGAATTTTTTTTACCACAGCTTTCAAATGAAAAAAACTCACACTCTCAAATTGAAAATTTACCTCTCTGTTCTAAACTTGACATTAGAAGTTGATATTTTATTCTCTGATACACTACAGTGTCTTGGTGTAAAAACACACAAATGACGGAATTGTTTAAGTTCAGAGTTCCTTTAACTTATCTGCTGAACACAACAGACCAAAAGTGGTGTGTGCAAGTCCTAAAGAGTGTCTATTTGTGAGCTGACATCATTAAACTCTCCCAGTTCTGGTTGGCTCCATGTGAAATACTGGTTTTGAAGCAACAGAAGGGTGCACTGCTTGCTCTGACTTTCAGACAAGTCTGCAAGGCTTTATTAAATAACCTGGCATGTCTGAAGTATAGGAGGTGCAAATTTATTTTCCCAAGCCAGAAAAGGAGGCAAAAAGATGGCACATGAAGTGCTGTTATAATCCAACATAAATCTCCTGCAAAGTTCAGGTAGGTTTGCCTGAGCATTAGAAAGCAATTCAGTGCAGGATAGGCTGCAATCACTAGCAAACACCAGTAAGATAAGGGTGTTCAGTTACTGTGGATGAAAGGATAACCAGAAGCAAGGATCATCTCACAGCTAAGAGAAGGAGCACATAAATACACTGATCTTTTCCAAATAGTCACAAATTTTTCTGGTCTGTGTTCTTCCAGCACCCTTCTATAGAAGGACCCACATAACATAGAGCCAGCGAACAGCAATTCTTTGCTGTTTAATATGGGCATTTCAGCAACAGCAGGGAAGCTCAACAAGAATTGGTGCTGCTCCTTACACAGTGCTGTAGAAATACACCAGAAATTCTGTCTCCTACAAAATCAACACCCAAATATTTGCTGAGATCCACAGATAAAGTATCAGTAAATGAGACAAAGGAAAAATGATCAAGGCAAACAAAGGAACCAAAAAAGAGGGATTAATGAGATGCTCTAGAAGTAAAACTAGAGTTTAAAGATCAAGCTGAGAGCTGGTCTGCAAGTCACTATAACCACTCTCCACAATACCTGAAAATTCAAGGCAGTCAGGGGAACTCCCAGGTGACTAGAAAAGGAGAATCACTGTACCCATCACTAAAAAGGGTAGAAAGGAGGTCCATGGGAACTCCCAACCAGCCAGTCTCATCTCTGTGCCTGGGAAGATCGTGGAACAGCTCATCCTAGGAGCTGTGTTAAGGCACATGGAGGACAGGGAGGAGATTGGAGAGAGCCAGCACAGCCTCACCAAGGGCAAGCCCTGCCTGATCAGTCTAGTGGTCCTCTATGATGGGGTGACTACATCAGTGTACAAGATAAGGGCTACAGATGTCATTTATCTGGACTTCCGTAAAGCCTTTGGCATGGTCCCCCAAAAACATCCTTCTCTCTATATTGCAAAGAGACAGATTTCATGAGAGAACTCTTAGATGGGTAAGAGTGGTTGGATGGTCACATCCAGAGCAACGCAATCAATGGCTCAGACTCCTGATGGACATCAGTGACAAGTGGTGACTTTCAGGGGCCTGTACTGTTTGAAGTACAGGGATCAGTGCTGTTTAATGCCTAGATTAACGGCATAGATGAAGTGATCAAATGCACCTTCAGCAAATTTGCAGATGACACCAAGCTGAGGGGTGAAATTGACACCCCTGAAGGATGGGATGCCATCCAGAGGGACCCAGACAAGCTCAGGAAGTGGGCCCTGGGAATCTCATGAGGTACTGTCCTTTTGAAGCCTGTCCTCACTGCACTGCACCAGTCAGGTTATTTTACCTTTCTCATATACCTCCTGATTACAACAAACTTTGGTCATATGCCCACCCAAGTACAAAAATTACTTCAAGTAGTATTTCACAATCAAGTACTGCATATACAAAGTAATCAAATCTATGTATAAAGTCAACACACAATTCCATTGTGTGATTCTTTCCATTGTTTCCCCCTATAATAATAGTGCAGGAAGTTTTCCAATGAGAAACACATATTTATAAAGTTACTGATGTATCTGAACAGATTTTGACATCTTAGTAAGTAAATCCCTTTAAAAACTGGGCACCCATTTTCTCGACAGAGGTACATTTCATGTATTTTTAAGGGGACCTAATAGTTACTTTTACTTTTTTATTGGGTTTTGTCTTTTTCCGTTTTTACAGTTTTTCAGTTGTTACTGTCTATAATAGTGTGTATATATAAAAAAAGAAGAAATGTACACAGAAAAGAAATCAGATGCATAAGATGGATACCGAATATATTTTGCCCATGAGAAGCTTTTACACAGTGAGGTATGTGCTGGTGGAGACTGAAAACCTCTTACCTTAACAACTACAGTCTGGACAAGAACTGCACAAGACTCTCTGCTTTTTTAGATCTGGAATGACCACACAGAGGCATAATTAAGACAATTCAGACTTCAAAATCACTCAACCTTTTGTCTCTGTAATAAAACTATTACCAAGAGACTTATTAAGGGAAGCCCAGCCCACCATTCCCTTTACAGTCAATGACGGAAGAAGTGAATATATGGAAGGTGCTTCTCATTGGGTAGCAGCTCTGAAGAACATAAGTCTCCACAACAGCAGCCGTGCAGATGTCAAAACTGATGCAATTTCTATTCCTATTCCTGGTTATGATCTCCTTTGTGCCTGCTTTAGCATCTATCACACATGAACAGTCATCTGATACAGTGCAAGTATATGAGAAGAAGGTACTGCCAGAGTGAGGGAGAAGAGAGCTGGTGTCTCTTCATCTCTGCTGTCACAAGCTGCTAATTTAAAATGCAAGCAGAAATGTGATCCCACGGTTTCAAGTAAACCTTAGGTAAACCTTCCAAGGATAATCTGAACACCTCTCACTGCATCCACTGATAGTGCAGATTTCTGGGATCAGTCCTTTATTGTGTGTGTTAAATATTAAGCAATGCATCTACATGGATAACATCAGAAATCCTACAAACAAAATCAATGGCGATTCAGTTCCTAAAACTAGAGACTGTAAAATAATAATAATAAAAAAAATCACTTCAGAAATACACATTTCTACCCCATGGAAGCATCTCTAGAATTCAGTTTTATACACCAGACATTTTGTAATTATTTTTCACTATTAAATGAATACTACTGAGAAGTACCCAAAAGTAGGACAAATATTACTGTACTTCTCACAAAAGAGAACTGAAGCAATTGAAAATACGCTTTGTCAAAAGTGTCACTGAACTTTCATACATAATACAAATACTAGCAGTGAAGTTGCAACCTGATAAAACTGAGATTTTAAATGAAAGTACTACCCTGCTACTTATAAATCAAAAGAGAGTGACTTCTTGAAGTTAAGCTGCTTGTTATATAAAATTGAATCAGACCAGCATGAGATTTCATGCAGAATTTTCTGGAGCCTAGCTGTGTAACTTTAAAATACACTATAATAACTATGGAAACTTAACTGATAGTAACAACCTGATAAAATTTCAAGAGGCTGAGCGGGGTTAATGCATTTAGAGCCATAAACCAATTCTGAGTCCAGACATTCATCTGATGTGCCACCTTTCCTGAACAGGACATTTATTTGGAGACAAGTTTCTACCTTTGCACCATATTCAGCTGAGGGTTTCATTTAAGTTCTAACCTGGGCTGCTAATTTTGATCTGTGAGCACAACACACCATCAGTTTGAGCTTGTGGAAAGGGATGAAAATGTTCATGGTAGGAGGAGAAGAGCAAAGAAAGAATAGGCACTTCTTAAAGAGAGAAAGTATCAAGGTAAAGAGAATTGCCACCTGGGAGAAAACTATTATGTTACAGCTCTAATTTATATGTCAAATGCCATAAACCATTTCTGAATTTATTTCCACAGAAAAGTCCCATCTGCTCTTCTTACATACACAGGTGTCCCGTGGTTGTGGTTCTTCACCAATTCTGAATGTAAAACCTGTTACTTCTCCAATACAGACAGCAAATATGAAAATGCTGAAAGAAATGTACCATTTTATAAATGAGCAGGCCACAGTTCAAGCTTCAGTGCCCTATTCTTCATTCTCCAAAATCTAAACTTCCTAAGATATGCCCAGACTTATAACTACACTTAATGCAATGATATAAAGGAAAGTAAGTAATACAGATCATAAGAATGTCTCAATAGGACCAAGAAATGTCCACCACAAACACTAACTGTGAGAAGGTAAGAGCTTTACACAAATAATCCCTAAACCCAGATATCAGGACTGGAAGATGCAGGAACAATGTGCTTGCCCATTTATATTGAAAAAAAAAAAAAGAAGAAATAGAAAAAGATATGAATTGACACTAAATGTGGACACTTGAAAGAATAAAAGCATCTTTGTTTCCTTCCACCACTGCTACTTCTGATGACATTATAAGAAAATCATCCTTTCTAATAACATTTGTTGAATATTCCTTTCCCAGGCCCCCATTCAGCCCAGGACTGCACACACAATTCACCTCCTGAGATCCAGCCACAGATATCCCTTCAAGACCAGGTAAGGGCAAAACCATCATAAGACAATAAAAGACAAACAAGGTGAGGGAAAACACTGAAGTCAACAGACAATGAAAGGCTGGGAAAAGAGCATTCAAAAAAGCATTCAGATAAAGAAAAGCTTTACAGAGTTTGAAAAATAAATTATTTTATTGATAAAATTATGAATTTGGGTGGGAAACTTAATCTTTTCCAAATTCATTATCACATGTGGCTCCAATTTCTTAAATAAGTATCAGATACTTTGTTTTTTTGTAGACTTATTCAATTGTTATTAGAAACCCACCCTAATAAGGTAACTACAGTATTCCCATATGTGCAAAGTAAGAATATTTCATATTTGCTTTTTGATTTTTTTAAAGATATCCATTTGTAATTATGACATTACTGTGTTATAAGTAAATAGTCTTGCAGACACTGGATTTTACTTAACAAGCTTAGAGCCCTTCAGAAGAACAACAGTATTTCTAATCATCAGCATTATCAGTTATCCATTAAATTTTATAATTTAATTGAGTGGAACATCCTTGATATTTCCAAATAATCAAACTGCCACTCTGCATTCTCACAAAGTAACTTATGCTGCTTTTAGCAATCATGTTTCAACATGCATAAAAAAGGGATTCTTTTCCAGAAGCATCAATAACTGCTCTGATTCTTCTATTGCACAATCTGTTGTGAGGCAGACATCCAAAGTCATCTCAAAACACTGCATGAGTGTTGATTTAAAGGTTAACTAGTCATCTCCTTTTTTCTTTTTTTTTTAAACTCCTTTCCCCACGTCTCCTGGTGGAGTTGCTCAATTATCTTACAAATATCATCTGATAGACTCCTGCAGACTCAGAGTCAACTTAGAGCATAAAATATGCAACTGCTTTCACAGCATGAGTTTGGACTCCCTGGCCTCTGAACCCAGGCTCTGGCAGAATGCACCTGCAGGCTGAGGTACTGGGGAAAGGACACCTCAAAAGGCACATCTGCAGCAGCTCTACCCAGGCTGACCTGGTCAGATGCTCTGCACAGCTCTGCTAGCCCAAGCACAGGAGACCATCACCAGCTTTGCTCATGGCAGAGCAGCATCTATCTGCACCTGTCAATCTACAGGCCTCTCAGCCTGATCTTTAGATTACTTAGCAAGTCTAGATTTTCTCTCCCACACTACACTTCCTGTACCATTTGCATCTAGCCATAGACACCAGTCATGCTCTGAACCCATACCTAAAATTACATCTCTGGAATGTTCCCATTGCATGGTACATTCCCACCAAATACAGAAACTGCCCAGACCCATGATTTACTATTAAAATATTCACTGATAACAGCATGTTATTTTTTTCCCTCTATGCTTCTTAGTTCCTCAGTTTCTTTCTGATCCTTCACAACAGAATATCCAAGCACTACAAGAGTGCAGATCTCTTCTGTTCATTTATTGCCTACCAAACTAGTTGAGAAAAGGCATAATTAGTCCTATGGCTATAGCTACATCTTCCCATTAAAAGGTTTTCCTTAAAATACTGTAAAGACTTGGCTTTTAACTATATTTATAGAATCACAGAATCATTTAGGTTGGAAAAGACCCATAAGATTACTGAGTCCCATTGTTAACTCAGCACTGCCAAACCCACCACTAAGCCATATCCCAAACTGCCACATCTACACCTTTTGAATCCCTCCAGTGATAGGGACTTCACCACTATCATAGGCAGCCTGTGTCAGCACTTGGTAACTGTCTTGGTCAAGAGATTCTTCCTAATGCCTAAACTAAACCTATCCTAGTGCCACTTGAGCCGTTTCCTTTCATCCCATTGCTTGTTATCTGGGAGAAGTGACAAACTCCCACCTGCCTACTCCTTTCAAGGCAGCTGGAGAGAGTGGTAAGGTCTCTCCTGAACCTTCTTTTCTCCAGGATAAACAAGCTCCCTCAGTCACTCCTCATCGAACTTGTGGTCCAGATACTTCTCTGGTTCCATTTCCCTTCACTGGCCTTGTTCCAGCACCTGAATGTCTTCCTTGTCACGAGGGGTCCAAAACTGCAAGCAGAATTTGAGGCGCAGCCTCACCAGTGCCGAGTACAGAGGGACAATCACTGCCCTGGTCCTGCTGGCCACGCTATTCCTGATACAGGCCAGGATGTCATCCGGTTTCTTGGCCACTTTTTCACACTGCGGGCTCATGTTCAGCCACTGCTGATCTGGACCCTCAAGGCCCTTTTCTGCCAGGCAGCTTTCCAGGCACTTTGTTCCCAGCCTGTAGCTCTGCATGGGATTGTTGTGCCCGAGCACAGGCCCTGTACTTTGTCTTATGGAAGCTGATACTGTTGGCGTCTGTCTGTCAGTCCAGATGTGGATTTACTCATTCATTCACTGCCCTACAGAAAATTAGTTTTCCCCATCTCTTTCTTGTCCTCAGTATCACCAATGAAAAACTACTTTGCTGCTATTACAGATTTAATTTCCTTCCTTTGCTACTTAATCCACTTTGCTTTAACAGAGGTTTTTTTAATTTACTAATTAGAAGCTAGTTCTATTTCCCCCTTTCGTGGGCTTCTCGAGAAGATATTTGAATACGATGTGTGATTATAAAATCATTGTTCATTTATGTATTACATCATATGCATATTCAATAGTTAATCAGAAGCCCAAACACACACAATTCTGAACACATTGTGGCTAATCAGTTAAATGCTGGAATAAGCTTTTGTTCTGTCTTTCTTGAACTTGCATCCACTCCTCTCCTGAAGTGAGAACATCAAGAGCGTCCATGACCATCAAAGCAGGAATGTTTTGCCAACATTCCTGCTTTGTCAACTCTCTTGAAAACAGTTGAAAATTGTCCTCAGGATTTCCATAATAATTTTCAAAATCACAAGTGCATACCTCTTTTTGCCTTTCTCATCTACTACATCTCCAAGTAAAAACATTTTACATACAATCAATATTATTTCTATTATCTAACTAACAATCCAGTAAATAACAGGAGTAGAAAAGAGAGGAAGAATAGAAGAATTTTTATCCTTGCTTTTGGGCTCTCCCTCATTTCTGCTCCACACCTTATCCAAACTTGTACAAATCTGACATTTTCTTACACAAGCTGCATCAAACTGTTCTTTAAATTCAGTTTGGAATTTATTATAAATAGCTACACAAAAGGAAAACAGACTTCTTAAGCCTTAAGAATAAAGCTCCTGATTATTCAATATATTTACTAGTCTTTGTTTATACGGACTTTAAACAAAACGTAACTTTCTTTATTTACAGTGAGCAGTATTTTTCCATGAAAATGGCTGCTGATTACAGCATTTCTCTAACAACATTTGGGTTGATGTTCAGAGATTTCCGCAGATGAGCTCAACTAAACTCTGGCTTTAGGCAGAGACATTCTACTGTTTAGAATTCCTGTATCTAAGAAATGAACCATTTTTGCACAGTAAATTGGCTGTAAAATCAGTAGTTGATGTCCAGGAACAGAATATAGCAGCAATTTTTGCAGTAATTTTTAAGCTATAGAAGTGAGTGAAATGCAAAGGATGGCAACTGCTGATCTAGCTTGTCCTCTATGCAGAATATAAAAACCAAATGACAAAGTCCTGTACTAAAGAGAACTTAAAGGGATATTGTACATTTGATTTCAATAATTCCTTTAGTCTGGTTACAGATTTGCAAGAGTGACAGCTAAAGTCCAAACTATTGTAAGTTATCTGCTCTAAAAATATTACTATCTATTTTTAGGGACTGCAAACATATTTTCCTTCTAAATAATTTTAAAAAACCCAATATTTTTTAATTATTAGAAATAACCTCAGCTCAAAAAGAAAACAAAGAACTTTATGGGAAGGAAAAGTAAAATACGTAGATTGAGAGGAAAATAAAATGACAACCAGCACCTATGTTTTTATGATTTTGGTTAGAGTCACAAGAAATTGAAAATGTGAAAATAAATTCTTTCTGAATTTTGCTGAAGGTGTAAGACCATTATTTAAAAAATAAAATGCTTGAATGCTATAGATAATGTTAAAAAGGGAAAACAATGGACATAAAAGATAAGGCTCTCCTCTGAACTGTAGCCAGATGCAAATAGCAGCATTGTGTACACAGTCTTTTGTCCCTTTGATTTTCCAGCATTTCTGACAAATTTTACTGAACTTTTCAGCTGTTTAGGCTCTGCTGAAAGCAGTATCATGCAAACCTAACTCCATTCCATTTCACATACACAATCCACACATTTCTCTTTAACTAATTTTAGTTACTAAATGCAAACAATACAAAAAATCCCAGTACAATAAAGTGACTGCCAGCCAGCTATTAAAGAATGGAATTTGATAAGCAGTGGTCCAGTGTTGCTGGAAGAATCACTTTGATTGGTGACGGTGAGAAAAATGGGGTAGTCAGAAAGGTGTATCTCATTTCACATGAGCAGTAGCCATCAGAGATGTTTTTTAACTTACTTATAACTATTTATATCTGATTCAACAATTGTTGAGGCAGTCAAGACACAGCCTCTCAACGCCACTGGTTTTTTCAAAAGAACTTCCTAAGAACCCACTATTTTCAGAGCAACCTTTTAATTGATCAAATATATATCTGTATCTCTATCAGCATCACATAATTCTGAACCACCTACCTGAAATATTACTGGGCTTTAATTATTTCAATTTTAAATAGAAAATTTTCAGTCTGATCTGTTTTTGAACAGATGATTCATTCTTGAAAGCCTTCCTAATAAAACAGAAGTTTTATTCACCTGAATGAAACCTGCATTTTCTGGGACGTAATAAAGACTCCTCAAATTTTCTAGTATTTTCCTGATAATTGATTCTCAAAATACCAATTGGCAATCAGAAAACCAATGTCCAAGACTACTCCTCATAAACCCAGGAACACCACACACAAAATCAGAAGTCATGTAGAAGAATGGATATGCATCCTTTTTTTCCATTTAATAACAAGTCTTTTCTTGAGATCTCAGAGGGATTAACACTTATCCTATGAAGGCCAGCCTGCCATTCTTTGGCCATGAAAATCCTAGATAATACACTGAAATAAAATTTATCTTGCACAGAATGCTATAATAAACCACTTCTTCATTAAATATATTAAACACAAGTGAAAAACAAAGGTAGTCATTCCAACATTTGCTGAAGAGATGCCGAAGACATTTGCAGTGCTACGTAAAAGAACCAAAAAGTCCTCTATTCTGCTAAAAAAAAATCTACTGCCAGTCTTTCTCTTGAAACACTGCTGAGCTGTGTTAGAAGTTAATTCTTTCATTTGTTGACAGGGTGAACATTCTAAAACTCATTTATTTAGCTTAACTATAGAAATGTATACAAGTAGTTGAACTGCAGAGGTGTGCTAATACTTGGCAAATAATTTAATATAAGTTTCCACCACAACAACAATTGTGAGATTTTAAAAGAAAAAAACAACACTTCATAGTGAAAATGGAAAAACACAATATTATGATTAATTTTGTACAAAGAACTGACAACATGCTATGCCATTTTACAGTAACTGGAAACATGAGCAGTATGTAAAATCAAAATTCCTCAGGCCAGATACGCAATCATCTACATTTATGATGAAGTATCACTGCCATGCCCACAGTCAAGTCAGCCACACTGAAACCTCTATAACTAGTGCAGAAAAGCAAACTAAGGGCAATGTTCCTGACATACTACCACTTTTGAGAAGAATTTTCCAAGTTCCCTCTCAGGCTTTTTCTTAGCATTGAATGCTCTGTTCTAATTATGGGCTCCAAGGGGAAAGATGCAGAAAAAGCATTCTATAAATTCTACATCACAATAGTGAAGATGTAAATAAAGACAGGCATCCAAAATGAAGTTTCAAAGTCCTAATATAAGACTGAGATAATAATAATAATAATAACTATTATTATTATTAATAATAATTATTATTATATTGTAACCCTCTCCTGAAAAGGTATGTAATTCTTCAAAATGCAAGAAAATTATTTTGATAGAGTAAGGCTTTGAGCAATGCATATACACTTCTTCATCCTTTTTACTGCTAGGACTTTTTCTGCTTTATTTTTTCCTAGCACATTTTGACTGACAGAAACAATCTGTATTTATTTTAATACAAATCTGATGCTGCTATTTAATTTTCTAAGTGAAGTGTCAAAAGCTAATATTTGTAAAAAAAAGAAAACTTACCACACTTGAGCTTAGTTGGTTTACAACAACAAACAAACAAACACCCCACCCTGAAAAAAAAAAATCTAAGCAAAAAGAGTGGTGGTACAAAGCATTTTGGGAATCCTAACGTGACAAAAGCTGCCTTTGTAATTGGACCGCAAAGCCCTGGAAGTATTCAAGGTGACACAGTTGTGGAGGGAAGGGGGAAGCACCATATCATTGGCAGGTGCAGAATCTTTAATCTAGTGTTTAAAGGCCACCATTCCCAGAACGTGGCAATTGGGCTAACAGGATTGACACCGGGGAACTCGTTCAGCAAGTACACCAACCTCTGAATGGTGGGGATTTCTCTCAGCAGCTGCCTGAACGTCAATCAGCTGAAGGGCAATGTTACAGAGGTCACAGTTTGGGGCTGTTCTCTATGCCTGACATTTCTATCCGTTAGTCAGAAAGACAATGAGAGAGGGACAAAGCCCAAGCATTACCATAGTCCCATTCAGCGGAAAAACAAAATTGAGGGGAGTGGGAAAGGCCTCCAGACACAAAATGATCAACAGAAGAACAACTCAACCTACCCTCCTCAAGGGAAAAATCAGGAGAGCGCCACAGCAATGAACAGTCCCAGGCTACAGGGACAGCGACAGCTACGCGAGGGAAGGTTAATCCCACACAAAGACATCATTTTTCAGTTCAACACTGAAGTTTAGTAAAGCTTACTTCTAAACAAAACTGAACGTCTGTGTTTGACCTTGTGGGCAAGGCCTTTCAATGTGAGTAGCCTGGGTTTAAAAAAATTCCAAAAGGCAATTACAAATCATAGGAACAGTGGTAGAACATTATAAATTAAGAAATTTATAATTTCGTTATATAAAATAATTAATATTATTAGATTAGAATATCTATTAACACATAAATACATAGCACAATGAGACAGAGGCAAATCTAGGAAATAAACTCTAATATCCAGAGAATAAGTTTCTGATAAAACCACAGCTAAAGCAGCCTTGTCTATCACGTAGGTTGACAGTCTTCATCTCTGTACAACAGGCAAGTTAAAACCAGTGACATTTGCAAACATAAAATCACAGCACTTAGAGGGGCAATTTGAGTTAAGTAACCTAAACAGAGCAAAATTATTTGAAGTCTACTTTTGACTTTGATACTTCTCCAGTGTTAAACAAATTCCTTAGCTTACTTTGCCTCTACATTTTAACTTCAGGAAAGGATTAATAATTTTTACTAAAATACTTATCTAAACAAGAGGACAAAGCACCACACATGGTACACCTTAGCACAAACCCCATGATTAATACAGGCATGTAGTTTAAGAATAACTCTGCAGGAATAAATTGAATACAAACTGACATCAGAAGTTTAGTAGCTTACAGAGACAGGCATTCAGGATCTAAAAATAATAAGGAGATACTTGTGAAAAGATGAGAGAGACTAAACTGTCTGGCAACATGATTTGCCAGGAGCTGGAATTCCAGTAACAACTTCAACCCTTCACTTAAAGGAAGGCAGGATCATGCATGTCAGTGCCACTTGGGTACACTCATCACCAGGTCCTCATGCATAAACAAGGAAAAAGAAATAGATATGTATCTATATATTCACCTGAGACAACTGAGTCTCCAGATCCGTATCTCCTTGTAAGTAATGAATACAACATATACTTGTGAACAATGGTTTATTTCCGTAATCATACTTACAGGCTTTTGTTTAACACTGTCCCTCACTAGTGATTTTTACCCTTCAATCTCTCCTTTGCATTAAGAAAACTCATGATACATTAACAGGCTTTTAGCCAGCTTGGAAGGCGAATTAAGTAAAAATGTTCGTAAACCAAACATAAGAGATATCACATACCAGATTGCCAACATTTTGTGGAATCATTTCTCAAAGAAACTGAAATTAGATTTCTTTACCTTTCTAAATTTCTAAATCTAAACTTCAACACTCAAATAGGTAAAAGAAAAATTTCTTTTTTCTCTAAATAGTTAATTGACACAAACTAACAAATAGCAAATTCTGAGTAAACAAATAAGAAAATCCCCAAAGTCACTCAATTGCTGCAAATTTGCTCCTCTTTGTAAGATTTCTGCCTGTGCAGTGCCAAACAAAGCTTTGAACGTCTGTGGGCATGGTACAAGTAACATGCTAGAAAAGCAAAGGGTTTGAAAGGTGAAGGTTTCTGCATGGTTGCATGACCAGAGGTTTTTTTCAGGAGGGAGTTTTTTCCCAGTGTTTCATGGAATGGAAGGAAAGCAGAAGTTTGCACACCTCCACACATCAGGGCAATGGACTTTAATGGTCAAAAAAACTACCTCAAAACTTGCAATATTTGGTATTAGCATCCACCATATATACAATAATGCTAAGTTTTATAACAAATGAAGTTATTAGGTGTTTTTTCATCAGTGATGGGTGATACAGGAGGACACAAGTTGAAGAGTTAAAATAAAACCCTGAAGAAATGGAAATAAAAATAATGCGTATATTGCACAGAACTGGTGCATCACACATTTACAAGAATATATATAAGTTCCATCTGTGCACCCCTGGTCTGTAATCACTCGTGACATAGAGACATGGTTAAAACAAAAACAGGGCAAGCTCCAGTTACATTGCAATGAATCTTGCATACAAAAGAAATTAGGTCAGCATGCTTCATTTTCTCACTATTGATAACTGCTAAAGGTTAGGCTCTTACCTTTCAAAAGTAAGTCAATAAAATAGCCATGAAATGTATTCATTTATTTGTTTTGGGTTTTGTCTTATCCTAATCCCACTATCTAATTTTATTTAGTAACTTCTTTATGAAAAACTATTCCTAAATGACTGACAATAAAAACTGTTTTTCAATAATGTGAATGTAAAACCATTGTAAATGACAAATTCTTTGAGCCTAAGGGGAAAAAAAAAATCTCGTAATGCTATAAATGTTACTCAGAACTGTTTTATTCATTATTATTAGTATCTACAATTCATGAACAGGTACTAGGAATTTTCAGGGAGTAACTGAAAATGATGCAGGTTGAACTGCAATGCAAAAGTAAGCACTATAAATGCATACCTTGCTATTTCATAAAGTGAATAGTCTGTAGCTGGATACAAAATAAAGCAAGACTAGATTCTTATTTTGCACTGTTCATTTTTTACAGTTGATCTTCAGCTTGCTTAAATATATAACACCACCATAATTTATTCATTTCCCAGACTTTTAAAGAATAAGATATTACGTCTCTGAAAAAAAGTAAATCTTCTTTAGCTAAGCACTGGGCAATAGAAGAAAAATTTAAGAGATCACTTATAAAGGATAAAATCAAAGCGTGAAAAACTAACGGCTACAAACTAAAGCAAACCTATATCCAGAAACTGCAAAAGTGTAAAAGAAAGTGCAAAAGAAAAACAGAACTTCAGTCCTGGTCTTTCATACTTTTTGAATACTATTGCTGTTTCCTCTACTGTATACTCTTCCATGAAATTGGTCATTACAAATCTTCAAACCATTTCAGAGCTACCGTATTTCACAGAAATGGCAGATAGCCACCTGCAAATGGACTGCTCCACTTCCAATGCTGATCCATTTCAGTGTCCCCTGAACATTTAGGGTTACCTTGACAAAAAGATGATCTTTTTCTTCAGGGATGGAAAGCCATTTCACAACTTTATCTAAATTCTAAAAAGTATAATATTACTTTTAATCAATCTTGTCTGGTTGTATCTCAGGATGTAAGAACCCTCCCAGAAGTTCACTGGAAAATTTTATTTTTCCATATTGTTTTTCATAATGAAATTTTAACCCTAGAAATTTTGGGTTAAATTAATTTCAGCTTATTAAAGCTTCTGCTTTAATAAGAGTAGAAGAAATAAAAAAGAAAATTGGACTTTTTCAGGTATCAGTAGTACTTGGTGTTCTTTACCATGAGATAGAGTACACAGTATAACACTACTGAGGGGTGAACTACAGATTCCTGAGAGGAAAATGCAAAAACCCCCAACAAAATATTAAAAAATAAACAAAATAATAATAAAAAAAAATGTCTCCCGCAAACACCCACAGCTTTTCTTTAAATAAACTGGTATATTGAAAATAATGTCAACACTAAGATATTGGCCACAGTGCCAGAAGAAAGGAATGTCATTTTTAGGCTTGTCACAGATTTTTTGAATAGTTGGTGAAAAAGGATTAATATTTCTGCACCTGTTACTGTACAATATAGAACATTGTTACAATATCTGTACCAATAATAGACTCTGCCTGCACAGACTATGACCTCTGCTAGTTCAAAAAGTTGTTTCAACAGCTACAGCTTGGATGTCATCCATAAAAAACAGTAGTAAGTACAGCAAAGGCTTCGAAACACAATTCCTTGCTGGGTCTGTGGGTGTCTGAAGGGTCTGTTCATGTCACTCAGTGAACCGGACACAGCCCCTCTCAATTCAGTTTTTACCCATCCAGAGCTCTTTCTTCCTGTTCCTTCCAACAGACAATGCCAGCAACTGGGCAGCAACATTCAGAGTCATCTAAGGAGACAGCAGAGTTTTCAATGTTGACTGGTCAATCAAGGACCACACTTCTTAACATTCTTCCTGTCTGCACTGATAAGAAGAGCATTGTTTTTAAGTCTGCATCTGGACAGAGTTCTTGAAACGCAAGGATTTCTTGGCTTCCTCCAGTGACTTTTCCCTAGGTTCTGCTGTTTTATCACTTTCCACTATCACCCCCTCTTTCTTCTACTTTTATATTACTATCACAAACAAAATGGGACCCTGTATTTTCCTCACATACAAGAGAAGCTGCCATGTCTATTCATACACTTTCTAAGGAGTGAAAAATACACTCTTTGGTTTCGAACTTTTTGAACTTGCCCTGTATTTGAGCAACCTTTTACCTCTGGAGAAGCAACTTTATTGACAACCTGATTCTTTATGCCTCTTTGTATCCCACGATAGCTATGAGGTATTACACAAAGCTGTCTGCTTTCCTACTGATCTTTACTACAATGTCCTCAAGATCCCTCTCTGCAAGTATCCATAGAGCACTCAGTATATGATAGCTGGTCGTCCGTAAATGCCATTATACTTGAGAGGTCCAGAGGCAGGTACTGCTCTGCCATTAGCACACCATAATCACTTAATGTAGTAGCTTTGACTGTCCCTCAAACAAGAGACATCCTCTTTTGAGAATTGTGGTTAAATAGGTCAGCACTCAACTATTTCAGGATAAAATTCTGGAAGCGTCTAGGAGTTGTGAGTCCAAACTGAACATGAACACCTGGTCTTACATGATCCCAGCAAAGATTATCCAAGAACTGGACCACAATCAATTTGTCAAAGCACTCCATAATGTTATGGTACAAAAGGTAAGCCACAGCATATGAGGTACTGCACAGCCAAAGAACAAGTGACTCTCAACACATACTCAACAATCCAGCTACTACAGTGATCATCTTCTCATGTCCCATTTTAATGCTTAGTTACTATCCTTAGACCTGTGGGTGTTCTAGCAATTCTCAGGCTACAGAATATCAAGATACATGCATACCTGGGGAAAAAAAGTAAGAAAAGATACAAAAAATTTCTGGAACAGATTTATTACATCCAAAACCTGGAACAACAGAAAATAAAAGTAGCTCAATTGTATTACTCATAAATCAACATAAGCTTCTGTTCAAAAAACAAACAGTGAAAATCTCACTCAGAACTTTTATGGTTGAAAGTAGAATTTCTTGATGCTGGTCTCCAAATTTGGTGATTAGGGAACCATTGTACTGCAGTGAATGATGGCTGAAGATCAATTAATCTGCCTATCCTTAAGGCTCACAAAATGCCAGTTACTTTCATCTGACTTACTCAGAACTTTACCAAACTTAAGCTGGATTTTACAGCTGGTTTTGCCTCAGGCTGAACTCTGTTGAAAATTTCACAGTAAATCATTCATCTATATTCAAGAGAAAGTCACAACAGAACAGTTCAGTTTGCCTGTTCACAAAAAGCTAGTGAACTTTGCTATAAAACGCTTTAGTGCACCTGTGTTTTTTAATCGGGAGCTTGAATTCTAGCTGGAATGGCCTCCCATTCCCATAAGATACTACTCAAATTTGGCCAACTTACAAACTTTCGAAAATGTATGGATTCTCAGCAGACACGTCTTAAATTTTAGCAGCTGAAATGTACAGACTTAATGAAGTAAGTGCCTGCTATGCAGATGTGGGTTTCCACTTCTTATGTTCACGTCTGGACATGCAAATGAGAAATACGGAGCTCATACTGCTGTGTGATCAGTGTGCCCCTGTGCACCAAGGAGTACAAGGCAGAACGAAGCTATTCAATGCAAACTCACAAGGAGAGGAAAGAAGACTACTAGGGAAGCTAGTACATTTGGATGTAAATATTTCAACACAAAACAAAGGTCAGAAAAAGTGGCTAGAGGGAATGGAAGGCAGGAACTTGGACTTACTACTAAACCACTATTAGAATGTCCAGAAACGAAAGTAAGAGACATTGCACCTCCACAAACTGGCTAGTCACTTTCTGGCAAGAGCAGTGATGGTCCAACTTCATTCTCAATCCGGAATGCTGACTTCATAGATATTCACAAATGTCTATATACAAACATACACAATTTTTAAACAGAAGCAGCACTGAGATACTTCCCAGACAATTAACATGTTCTACTGCAATAAAGATTTATATGCAGTTTTAAAAATGGCTGAGAAAAGGCCTACAATGAGAAGTGTTTGAGAAGCTACTGCTATCTCATAATCCATTTCATAATAACAGTCAGCAGTACTGCAGACTGAAGCACCCTTGAGACAAAATATTCTAGTTAAAATAAATAATATTAATACTATTTAATTAGCAGCTCAGATTGTGGAAAAACACTGTACTAATTACTCTACAAATATAGTGGCCTTCCCTGCTCCACAGAAAAGTAGACTGTACCATTCAAAGTACACTCACAGCTTTTTTACTGTATACAAAACTAGTCAGGAAGCCGAAAAAACACCATATTTACTAAAAGCTTCAGTAAAGGCTTACACACAAAACAGTATGGTAGAACGTCCCAAAACAGATACAAGGTCTGATTACATATTATTCTTTATAATTCTTAGTGCTTTCTTTTGCTACCTGAACATTCATCATAGTATTATATTTGGCATTACTTTAAAATCTAATTTTCAAAACAAAATAAATTTAACATATGCAAGATGGAGTTATTTTTAAACAATCCCACAGCATGTACAAAATGTACATGAAGACTGATGTGAAGTCTGTCACAGAACCCTGATCAGTTTCCGTGCACTTATGATGCCTAGAGGCACACCATTCTTAAATCTTGGAACACAATTATGCAAGACATAACAGAGAAGATAAGACAAAGAAGCAAAAGTCCATTCCAAAACTTAAAAAAAATCAAACCAAACTACCATATAAACATATTTTCTAAACCTCAAAATTTTTTACAGCCAATCTAGTGGAGTCTCCTTTTCTTCCTACAAGGCTTGAATCCTTGTCTTGTCAGTTCAAATAATTAAAAACAGCACGAAAAACTTCCCATTTTTCTGTTGCTGAACTGGGTTTTAATACTACCAAAAAGAGTAGTATGCATTACTAGCTTCCTTTCTCCAGAAAGAGCTCTCACCACCCCTGCGCCTTGTGTGCACCAGTTTGCAGGGATCCACTCCCCAGGGCTGACAGTCTGCACACATTTTACAAGCAAAAAGTTTGATTAAAATAGGATTAAAAATAGGCCTACTGCTAAAACCAGCATATACAGTTGTGCCTCAACATCAGCTTCATAACAAAAAACTAAAGGGAGTACAGTTCAATGTCACTATTAGCACAAATGTCTTGTGACTGCCAAGACACTTGTAAAATTGATAATTGCTGCCTTCTCTTTAAATTTTCTTTTCTTTTTTTTTTTTTTTTTCTGTGGTCACACTGCATTAAAATCCCCACACTTAGGAGTAGTATCTCAACAGATATAGATCCTGAATGTTACTACAGTAAATATAATTTTGACACTGATCCAATACTCTGTTATATAGGAGAAATAGACAGATTTCATTTAACTGAGCACATGGTACAGCAAAAATATTTTTTCAGGTTCTACAAAGCTTTTAAGACTGTCACCTGTCATTCCTAAGAATCTTTAGGTTTTACAGAATTATTACCTATTTCTATGAGTTCTCTACTTAAAAGTTACTCAATAAGGCTGTCCAGAGGATAAAATGCAACACACAACAGCTATATCAAATTAAATAACATGGCAAGTTAACCTGTATGACATTTTAAACATTATTAGCTTTGAGTAATAGTCAATACACCTTCCTTTTAATGTATCATAAATTTCTGGGCTCAAAGAACAGTAACATGAAACAGCACTTTTCCAGTGCTGTAAAATATAATAAGCATTTCCAAAACCACGAAAGTCACGTGCAGCTTCCAAAACCAAAAGACATAAGAAATTAACCATGATTTTTCCTGAATGCGCCACATCCATATATTATCATTTATAAAACTGAAAAGTTACAACTAACTAGACAATTAAGACGCACTGTATCTTTCTTTACAAACACATGTATATACCTGCATACATATACACATGTAGAGGCACTTGAGAAAGCAATGCTTTTAAACTGAGAAAACGTAAATTAGGGGGAAAAATTGCTACAGAAGAAGTACTTGCCTAGTTGCAAATGTAAAATGATCACACCATAAAACCACGACCATTAGGAATTAGAAATAAAGTAAAATATACTGTTGGTTACATTTTATAATAATCTCTCAAAGAGAAACACAAGGACTTGAGAGAGAAATGAGTAACATTTTCAAAGTACTAATAACATGGAATTGGCAAGAAGTCAAAGTAGCAAATACTTATTTTGATTTTCTTTGGTGCTTATAGATGATTTTATACTGAAGTCCTTGTCAAATCCTAAACAACTTCCCTCCAAAATTTTTCTGTAAATAAGGCTAGAAGAAAGACTTCATTTCCACCAGAAAAACATTAAAGCATTTCTTATTTATCTAAGACGGAAGGTATTTAAACAGCTCAGTCAGCTGTACATATTTTTAATTTAAATCTTCCATTAGTCTCCTGTCCTGAAATGTTTCATACCTGCATGAAACTACTTTTAGAAAAATAAATTAAATGTACTGAAAATCTCACAGGACAACATATGTAGAGAAGGTATACATACAGTATGGGATGGGGGGGTTAATCTGAATCAAAAATATCTAGATTCTGTTATTTTAAGAAAGCTTTCAAAATGAAGCAAAAAGAAACACTAGTCTAACATGGTGAATATAAATACAATGAATAAAATGAAAAATGCCAACATTAACAAAAAAGATCAAATTGATTACATTCTTTTAACACTTTCATAGTCAGACAGCAATTGCTTGATTCAATGTGAGGCATGAATTAATAAATGCTATTTCAATAAATTGTAGTAATAACTGTTTTCAGTATTTGACAATAACAACAGTGTAGCATTAAAATGGAATCTCGGAATCACTTATTTTTATCATCAGCTGGTATCAGTTGAATATTAGCACTCAGATAGTCCTAAATTCAGTATAAATATCACTGTTCATGAACCAGGGCTGTCAAGTCTTGAAAATCCTGTATCTGATCTCAACCATGCGTGATGTGGAAGGTGCATATTCCACATGAGTAGCTTCTGCACTTCATGGAAAAGCCTCCTGTTATCAGCATTCAGGAACTCATTCCAGAAGACTCAATCACATTACTCTCAACACTGGAGGAAGAGTTGGGATTCAAAACACAGGCTCTGCTACCGAGGGTCAGCAGAAACTCAATCACCTGTGCACTGAAGCACCATGAATATTTTCTGCCCATATTTTTCAAATAATTTTTAGAAAGAAGAACATTTACTTACTAGCTAAGTATATCTACTGTTAAGTAAAGCTTAAAATGGCAGTGGGTAACACCAAGGAGGAAAACTTTACAACAAATGATAACATTTAACACAGCCACATTTTTTTAGGATTCTTCTAAGTATTTAGAAGCACGCAACAGTATAAAACCATTATGCTATTAAGTGCAACTCAGTACTTCACAGCTAAAAGGACAATTAAAATTAACAACTACCTAAAGGGGAAAAAAAAGGAAGAAAAATATCAAGTTGTTTTCCCTCATATACCAGCATATATTTACACCCAAGCTTCATTATCTGTTCTACCCTGCAAAGCAATCTGAAGTCTCACTGCCTGTGGCGTGACACAGAGATGGAGGCTGCAATGTAGCACACAATATAACAGGTTAAGCTATCTGTGCCAATCTCTCCTTCTCCTAAGAGGATTAGCACTGCAATATGCTAGAACAAATGGTTGTGAATACGCAAGATGGTACAGCTGGTCTTCCCCAAAAATAATCATCCAGCTGAATAGCCTCAAAACAGGTTTACTCCTTGAATGTTGCTGAGATGAAAGGAAACTAAATTTAGAAGCCCAGAATAAAATAAAAAAAAACACTATAAAAATCTCCTATACCTTGACATGTTTAAAAATTCTAGGTTTAAAAAGGTTAATCAACATATAAGGGATTTTCACCATTCGATTTTTTTCTCTAAAGGAACCACTGGAAATTGAATAATTCAATTTTCTTAATGATATATTTCACCCTATTATGTCTAATTTCCCTGTTTAACTCTATGCAAAAGCACACATTTTTTTAATAAACATGTCTTGTGCAACTCAACTCTTCTCAAGAGGGAAATGAATTGCCTGGGATGGGTAAAAATAAAAAAGCAACACTATTTATTAATTTTGTATAAGTTATCTACCACCCTAGAGATTCCTTGAAGGGGAAGAACATGTCTGAATTTCACCACAGAGTGCCACAGGCACAAAGTGAGAGAAACTAAACAAGCACATCCTGAAGGGAGAGAAAATGCCTGCAGCAGTAAATGACCTACTACATACCTCACTCACAGGTTTTTTGATGTTATAATTTGTTCATTTCAGGGAAAAAAAGACAATTACCCACAGTTTTAGTTTGTTTTAACAGAATTATTAAACTTTTAAAAGTTTTTGATCAAAAGGGACATATATCATTCCAAAGATCTTTGTATTTTCAAAAGGTTACAATCCTGCACTAATTTGCATAACAAAGTCTTTGTCATATCTATTTTCTTATTACCTGAAGCAGCAATGTGCATTATTAGAACAGTACTAAAGTAGCTAAGCAGAAAGCGTATCGATTTTTTATTTGAATTTCTATGCATTAAAGTCAGTATTTTCCAGCTCAATATACCCAGTAAATAATGGGTAATTTCATTTAAATATGCATTTCATGAAATGAACACAGAAGTGTTTATCTCACCACTGAATTGTTAAGTCCATTAAGTACTGATTCATTTGAAAACTCAACAGAGGATTGGCAATTTAGTGTAATATTAAAGACATACATATACCATACTTATACTGACACATGTAACACTGTTTCTGTGATATATATTATAAGGAATACAATTTACACATTATAATGCATTAAGATTATCCAGGTGATAGTTTAGCCATGAGTACATATAATAAGTCAAAAGATGATTTTAATATTTTTAAATAGGTATTAAATGTTTTTAAATAATTGTGAGTTAACTTCTTTAAAAATATTAAAAAATTACAATCATATTTTTCATTCATGAACTAATATTCTCCTGAATGAGAAAAAAAGTGCTGGCCACTGATTTTTTTAAAAAAATAAAATTAAGCTAATGACTTAAAATTAATACGTCGACCAATGAACAATTAACATGCCACTCCATATCATGGGAGAGGAATCTTAATAAGTAAAGATCATTCCTCTTAAAATTATGCTTCAAAAGTGTTGGTGTGATGGAGCATGTCCAGACAAGGGCAACAGAGCTGGTGAAGGACCTGGAGCACAAGTCTGAGGAGCAGCTGAGGGAGCTGGGGGTGTTTAGCATGGAGAAAAGGAGGCTCAGGGGAGACCTTGTCACTCTCTACAGCTGTCTGAGAGGAGGCTGTAGCCAGGTAGGGGTCAGCCTCTTTTCCCAAGTAAAAAGTGATCAGATGAGAGGCTACAGCCTCATGTTATGCCAGGAAGAGTTTAGACTGGATATGGCAGAAAATTTCTTCACAGAAAGGGTTGTCAACCCCTGGCACAGCCTGCAGAGGACAGGGTGGTGTCATCATTCCTGAAGGCATTTAAAAGATGTATAATCTGGCATGTAGGAATATGGTAAGACTTGGCAGTGCTGGGTAAACAGTTGGACTCAATAATCTTAGAAGTCTTCTTCAATCTTAATGATTCTATGATTTGGTTTATCATGCTGACAGTCTCAAAAATCACTGTTCACACTATCATTCTCAAGATCACCTGAACAGAAAACGTGGCCAAAAAACGTATGAAAGGAATTTGAAAATCTCTATTCCACTATAAGATAAGCACACCTGCATAGTTTACTACACATGAAAGCAAAGCCTAGCAAAATTTCCATCCTAAATCATACCACTCTGTGAAGGCACTGGTGGTGCCCCTACCACAACTTTACTGGATGATCCCACACTGAAATGAGAGATACATCTGCTTCAGCAAATCAGCTAAAAACTAGATGTTACTTGTATGTACTGTACTCAGAGATAAATAACCACAAACCCAAATTCTCTGAATCGAAACAACACTGGTTACAACTTTATTTTCTTTTAAATAAATTCTTATGAAGTGGCCTGTATAGAGCAAAAAACAAGCCACAAATAATTACTGCATTTCCACGTACAATCATACTAGTATATATTTACCCATCGATCTTTCAAATGACACACATATCATGAATTTAAACTACACACTAAATTGAAAATCAGTAGTGCAACAGAAAAAGTTCCACTTCAATTTCAGAGCAATTAACAAGTCACAGTTCCACAACCAGCCTGTCACAGGCATATCCCCAAAACCACACAGAAAATTGCTGGATTTGAAACTAGGCTGTACTTTCTTGCTGAAGTTTTGTAACAAATCTGTATGCAGAACAATCTCTACCAAATAACCTATTACAGTGGCACAGATCTCATTCCAATGTAACTTATTAGAAAACACATTGTTGTACTTCTGACAAACATTGGTTATGCACTTGCTAAAGTCTTGTTGAGTTACTGTTGCACAGTACTGTCTGTGATTTTATTTCCCTTAAGAAAAATAAAAAGTTCAAATAAGTAAATAATTAATGAATGGTAAGAACCTTTTATTCCAAAGCCATTCATGCATTATTTATTGATATTTTGTACTACACTATGTATGAAAACACCATTTTTAGTCACACTTTGCTTTCAAAACAGCTGCTTTAATAAAAATGATTAGACCAAAAAAATCATTAAAACCTCAATAAATTTCTCCTGTAACCTGAAATTATCAAGCATAATAATTGCAAAGTGAGATGAATTTAATTTCAGTGTAAATCTGTTCATCTCTCTAGAAATTAATGATCATATATACAGAATGTCCATATAATGCTATTTAGACCTAAATTGTTGAATTACTGGATGCATATTACAATTTAAGCTTATTTATTAAGGTTCAAAGCTGCAAATGTTTTCTGTTAGCTAAAATGACTATTTGCGGAATAAATGTGTGGATAGGAAATGAGAAAACTAGCAAATCTGAAGTTGTGTTTTTATATAGAATTTAATCTCCATTCTTACAGCTATTAGACTACACAGACAATAAGACTACAAAATTAATGCACTATCTTAAGCAGATGACATTACTTTTGAAGCAGATTGATTTTGTAATACTGCACACATTTAAACAAAAGCTCATAGTCTGAAAAACAAAAGGGAGGGAAAATACAGTAGAAGTGCAAACCTGACCTATCTCTAATATTTTCTTTTCAAAGCTAGGCTACTCAAGAATCTTCAACTAATTATTCCATTTTATTGATGGCATTTTTCCCAAGGGAAGTTATTTAAAAAGTTTAACCCCTGAGCAAGTCATGGCTTCTCCTGCCTT
>JAVTVJ010001470.1:0-187500 GCA_034509425.1 Eopsaltria australis | reverse complement strand
GAAAGTCATGAACAAACAAAAGGTGCCGCTCTATTTCTTCTGAAAAACTTGTCCGGGTTCTTTGCCAGGTTATTTTCCAGCTATATGTCAAGTATAAATTCTTCTTTAAAAATAATACAAGTATCTCAGATATCTTAATATCTGAATTTGAAATCAGGCGACAATTCTTCAAAGGTTTTTGATTTTTTTTTTATTTTTAATAAATACGTGACAGTTGCAGTGGTTGAATTTTATTAGCATCCCAGGGACCACAGCTATCTAGAGTAACAAATGTACTGAATTTCCAAAGACTCAGAAAACATCCAGCTGTTTCCCTGTACTTGTGCAGTAAGCTGATATCCTCTTTATTCCCCAGAGGAGAGGTATCAAAGATAGTAGTACTCCCAAACTCTTCACAATGTCCAACCAAGGGAAGTTGAGCTCCTGTTTCGTCAATGAACAAACCTCCTCTCTAAATACAACTTCAGCCTCTCCATCTCTAACACAGTGAACAAGGGAACCCCTCAACAACCATTACGAAACCAGGACCATAAATGTTGATTTCTTCACATCCCAAATATATGGCCTCATCACTAAATTGAAGAATCTACCCTGTCTTTCACCACCTTTTCCTGGCACTACTGGAGTTATTGAATGCATGGCAAAACAATAACTGATCTGAAAAGAGCCTGACCGTACCAACCTGGACAAGCCATTTAGGCAAAATATAAGAGACAGGTTAAAATTACTCTTCTAATCTACATTTATTTATTTATATCATTGACATTTACTTTTTTATAAAAGTGGAATATCTTCAGAGCAGAATTCTCATTATAAATGGAATAGTCCCTCATTCTCAGGGGAGGGACTTGAACTTCAGTCTCTCATGCACCAGATAACCGTCTGTCAAAAAGCAGTGTTTCCCACTAGAGAAAGTTTCAACAGAAAATTTCTATTTTAACAAAACAACAAATCCATGCAGTATTTTTGTACTGTACTCATAAGACATTTCCAGCTTCTTTTGTTTTAAATATCTTCATTAGTATTTATTTTAATTTCGCTTTTGTTACATTCTTACTGCCTTATTAGCACATTTTCTTTTTCATACTTGTTTTTCTAAAATAGGTTTAGTCCTACCACATTTTAATGTATTTACATGTGTTTTTCACATTGTGTACAATTTTCTCCCTCCTTCTTTTCCTACAATCTGTTCTCTATCTAGCTGCTTATTTGTTCTCTTCTTTCATATTTCAGCATCTCTTTTACACCACCAAGTCTGAATTTTCAAATTAATACAATAATGTTACTTCTTCTCATAAACCCTTGTCAACTACTCACAACACCTCTTACACAAAAGATCTAATCTCCACAACAGGGCTTGATATAAAACATGGAAGGAGAAGCATTACCTACAGGAATTGCACAGATGAAAAGAAAAATGCATTTCTAGCTACTTGAATTCTCTTCAGGATATTTCTCTTTGAATCTTTTCTTTAAAATGTGCCATAGTCCCAAAATGTTGGAATTTTGAATTACGAGATTTTAAGCTTGTACATTGCTCCCTTTGAGAAGTGAGGTTTCTTAATTCTTCTTTCCTCAGAAGTGTTGCATCAGAGAGAAATAGTTTCTACTCTAACTTCCTACTTAGAAGTATCAGTTCATCCTGCTCAATCCACTGCTCACTGTGTTATCCACTGATAACCCCAGCTGTTGCATCCCTGCTTTCAGTTTTTCCAAGAAATGAACTGAGAAGAGAAGCACAGAGAAAAGCAGTAAAGTTGTGGGTTTTGGCCTATTTAGAGGGTGGCTTTTTGCTTGTCTGTTCGGATTTTTCTTTAAAAGCAGGTATTTCTAAATTAGTTCCTGCACATAGGACATTCAAGCAATACTACTGTAATTTTCAATTTTTGTTTTTTAAATTAAAACCTAGTCTTCAGCAAATGTTTTAAGCTGGCTGCAATGCCTGCATGTGTTGCAAAGTCAGAACAGATTGCTGGAATTCTCAAATCCTATGTATCATTACCCACTTCAAATTCTCGTAAGTCTATTAGAAAAAAAATCCATGCTCTTTTGTCATCAGTAGTGATGCTGATGGTAAGGTCTGCTGGTTTCATTCAAGAACAAGACTTCTCCTTAGAAGAAACAAAGAAAGATCTAGGAAAATAATTCTTTACTTCAAACAATGTTGCATGAGGACTTAGCACAATTTTCATTCAGGCTATTTATCACCTAGGCTAGCTATTTTCATTTCGTAAGAGACAGAAGAGCCTAAATCAACTCAAGGAATGAACACCAGAAAACCCAGAAAAGGATACAATTTTTACTATAATTTTTATTATATGAAGTCCTTACACTCAGTCTACTGTAATTTCCTGCATTTAGAACTGTAACTTATATGATCTGTACCTGAAGCTGACATGATACCTGTATGTATTCTCTTTTTAGTCTTAACCTAAAGATTCTAAATACATTCAGTGGGGTTCAACTTCCATAAAATATTGCCTTATCTAACCAGATACACAACCACTTCCCAGTACAGGGATTACAGGATACAAAAAACCAGCAACACTTCTAATGACATCACTGAATTTTAATTAACACAATTGAATACAAACTATTCTTCATTTTGCATGAAAAAAGCACTGCAAATAGTATATGTCCTAAACATGTAGTACGTTTTCCAGAATTTTAAGATGCACAAAAAAGGGACAGGGGGTTTTACAGTAGCTGGAGTTACTGAATTAAAGGGAATTACGATTTTAAAAACCATACTAAGGAAAAGCTCAAAGATAAGAACAAGAAGTTTGATGTACCAATGTTATCTAATGATTACATTTTTAAAAAATATTTTCTTATCCAAAAATTGGGACTTTTTCCTGTGGTTATTTTTTAAGAAGCATTCAAAATGCAGAGATAAATAATCTGGTTTTAATAATAACCATCTGAGAAAACAGAGGTCTGATCTCTGTCCTAGTGGCACAAATTGTTGCACAAAATAAATAAAAATAATAAAACAACAAAAACAAATTTAACTCTCCTCTACTAGAAATACACCCTTAAAAATTATGTTAAATCAGTGTCCATATCCCAGTTTGAAATACTTGGTCTCTCATGCTACCTAAAACAGCAGCATCTCTAGGAAAGTACAAAAATGCAAACATGTAAGCACTGTACAAAAATTGAAGTAGCTACAGCTGTTTGGGTTTCTTGGGAAACGTTTTGGAACCTGCACTAGAGGTTCCATACCGGACCTACCATACACCTGTACTGCATTCAGTAACCCCAAGGTACTTTTTGTTCTGTCTCTGAATCTTGAATTAGAACTTTGTATTAGAAAAAGATAAGCCTCACTTTCACAGGGCTAGGTTTCTTTTTCTCACGAAATGTTGTCCGGTGCTCTGATAGAGGGTAAAACAAAACAAAAATAACTTAATGGTCTAATGTTTTTATATGTTTTCTTTCATTGTTTTTTGAAAACGAAGTGCCATTTTTTATCCTGAATGCTTTAAAGACAGATGCAAAATTATTCATCAACTGCAAAAATTCATAATCTAGCAAAATATGGAACAATAACAATGACAACACTGATATTTAGAGTAGAACATTAACTTGGCAAATATAATAGAAGTAATGAGTCTTAAATAGGCTCTTCTAATGTTTACTATAGGAAGTTTCATTTAGGTAGCAGGGTGTGCATTATGAATTACACCTGCAATATTCCAATGACAAAAACATAACACAAACTGTCCACTGTCTCTCAAACAGATGTAAAAAAATAATGTCAACAAAATGTGGATGTCTTCTATTGTCAAATATTGAATCAGAATAATCGGTATTTAGTGCAAATTGGAAAAAACCTGTCCCTCTAATAAATTCAGTACAAGCCTAGTAAAAAAGATTGCCTTATCATGAAAGCTCATGGTACCATTAGATTATAGCAGTCATTGAGCAATAGTATGTACAAATTTAATTAAATATAAAAGAAAACAATCCAATTGCAACAAATTTCTGTAGTGTCTTCCGCTGCATCGCATCACCTGCTAAGGGCTCTTGTCATAGCATCTGCTGTATTAAACTACATGGTAGTCCCAACACAACAACATGACATGCAACTGAATTTTATTTTACTGCAAGACAGGAACGTGGTTCCACTAGAATAAAGATGCAATAAAATCAAAAAAGTATTCCCATCACAAATAAAATGATCACACAGTAACATAGAGAAAGATGATTAAAAAATTAAACCACAGCTCTTCATACCCAGGCACACGTGTGCACATCCACAGCACACATGACTGTGCATCCATGCACTTCCACTTACCTCAATAGCTCTCTTTATGTATGGTATCTGTGTCCCACTGTCCAGATCTTCATTAATTATCAGTCTCCTAGCCCACTGACCAGCTCTGACAACACCGTTACCATGAATTAGGACCAACAGTTTGTCAGGATTTATTAACGCATCTTCGCTCATGAAGATAAAGCTCTTTGGTTCAGTCTCAATTGCATCAACCTGCAATTACAGACAACATACATTTTAATGCATCAATAAAATTCTTTAAAAGAAAACCTGTAGTTATAAAGTTATCTACCAAATTTATATAAGAACAGCCCCCATTTAACAACCATTTCAATGCATGCATGCCCAGGACTAAATAAAAGTAAAGTAAAATATGCAATGTAACTTTGAAACATATGAACATACCACATTTTAGAACAGCAATCCAAGGGACATTTATAATTTTAAAAAGGGGTAAAAGATGTGCTTAAGCTTTGAAACATCAGTTGTATACAAACATCTACAGGAAAGATGCAAAGTACATAAATGAGAAATTGGAGGTGGTGAAAGGGAAAGGAGCAAGTAATTTGTCACCTCTGATATGCCTGAAGCAACAATAAAATTCTTACATAATATGGAAAAAAAAAATCCTGGAGAGTTCCAAATCAGCCACCTCAACATAAATACTCAGTAAGTCATATAGGAACCAGTACTGTAAATTTGTCTGTTACAAATTTAATAGGATAGGTCCAATAAAATACAGAAATCCAGTTTGGGTCTATATAATAGCTTCATTAAGAGTCCTCCTGTACCAGGGTCAATGCTTAGCTACTTTTCTGTAGGAAGAGACCAACAATTAGCTTTGATATTCAGTAAATTGCAACCTGATAGAACATTTTGTCTTTAAGAGAGTAGAGCAGCACTTTTCTTCAATACAAACTAAAGTTTTTACACTTGGTTTAGCAAGCCTGTCTCAAGACAGAAGAACTGTCCTGATGTAAATACCATGAAGGCAAAACAAATCCTCATGTCTACTCACTCTTCCCTTTCTACCATATGAACACATAGAAAAGAAAGAACAACACAGGCACATCTCCTCCTCCTACTGTACTCCACATCCCTCCACGCCCACAGCCTAACTGTTTAGCTGCTAGGAACATTCTCTGCAACAGTGAAGAAAAACAGATCAGGTTATGATCCCCATATTGAGAAAAAAGGAATTGGTTATTTGGATGTTGTTAGTTTTTTCTCATATATGGGTATGTATTCTTAGCTATCCTTAAAACAGGAGAAATTAATTCTGTGTGCATCTTCAGAATTTTTTTAATATAACTACTACCAAATATTTTTTTTAAATGAAGTCAATGAGGCTAGTTGAACAAAACAAATTTGTAAATGAAGGAATGGTCATGTCTTTCTTCAATATTTGTCATACACTGAAGACCCTATTCCCCTGCTCCAAAATAAAGTAATATCTCATGTGCCTCAGTTTCCACAGGTAATGTACTCACTTTCTCTCACACTTTGTGCAAAAATAGTAATTTTTGGTAAAGAATATGCTCTATTGAAAAGACTGGGGCTACAGTCAGATCATGCTGCTGCTTCTGAAGTAGCAGTATTGACACATTAAAAGCTAAAACAGATTAGGTAAAAAGTCAGTCAGCACTGAATCTCAGATAGTACTTGGAAAGGTGTAACGGACTTCTACCCACAAACGGAATATTTACAACACTATAATTAGGAAAAAAAATTCTAAATTTGCATTTCAGACTAAAGTGTAACTTAGCTGTAGGTTTTAGCACTTATAAACTAAAGTTTTGTGTAGTATACAGGAAATACTAGCACTTAGTAATCATATGCACTAGAAGATATAATTTGTTCACACTTCTACAAAGAAGTTAATTTTAAACAGCTAAATATATCTACCAAGATCACAAAATATTACTTTCGATTATTTTCCCAAACTTAAACAAATTTAGAGACTTTTTGTCCAGCTAATTTACCTTCAAATGGTAGTAATTTATTAGATCCAGCTTTCACTAAAGAATGCACATAAAGGTCACTCCTATACACAACCTTACATTACTGACAGATCAACGCAGAATACCATTCAATGCTGGACACACTGAGGCCACATAAAATAATTTGCATTTATTAGCCACTTGTTCTTATGGACCTGCTCAAGGACACTGATTTCTGATCACTTAAATCTAAACTGAATAAACACAAGAAAAAAATTTTTAGATTAATTTAAGAATTGTTAACAAAATTAACAAAAATATTGTTAACAAAAAATAAGATTGCTATTTACAGGTGGGAACAATCTTTCAGTAACCTGTAGCTACGCATGTAAAATCTTTCTAAATTACAATGATAATTTACTGTTTAAAACTACTGCTTAATTTTCTTTTTCTTGGATATTTTTCCCAATGCACAACAATTCCTTTAAGTTTATGAATATAGGCAGCTATAGAGAGATCCCTCTATATGACATTCTTAACATTTTCAAAAAGTGAATTTTTTTTTTTCATATGACTTGTCTCAAATGAATTTTCACCTAATACAGTAGTATCAGTCTATTAAGTATTTCTGCAGCACACTAGTTAGTATTTTGCACAGCTGCTATCAATATATAGAATAAATTCAAACTACACTTGAAATCTAATCTCATTGCCATCCATGCTACCACATCAATTAGCCATTACTAACCCAAGATGTATGAGACCTGACTAGGCTCCAGGAGTCTTTTATTTTGTATATTGGAGGTTTTTAAGATTGAATGTTGAAAAGGGGAAAAAAATCCACTCGTATTTTTCTTATTATTTTTCTTACTATGTCTTTTTCTTATTTCAGTTAAGAAACATGCCAAAAATTATAAGTCTTAAGCCTACAAAGTAGATATAAACCGTAACAGGTATAAACTGTAACTGGAGGAAAGAACATGGCAAATAAGTGGAACTGAAACAGAAAAGACTCAAAATAGATTGTGAGAATTTTGAGCAGCCGGTGGAGAGAGAAAACTGCTCATTTGCTTCCCAAGATGAAAAGTCATTTCCCACGTATTTCAACATAAACTTCACTAACTCACTTCGATTAAAGTCCTCACAGTATTGAGAATCCTGATTCAGAATTTTTCAGTCAAAAATGTAAAACTGAGAACCGCTGATCAGTATCACAGGCAGCTAATCAACATTTGACTATTACCACAACTAACTTAACAAACATAGTATCTGTGGAAATTTTACAAACAAGTATTAACTTCACTTATGTAACAAAACCAGTAACAAAATGTGCACTGGAGATAACAGACTATTGTTTCTCAAAGAAAAGTAGTTCTCGGATGAACTTTTACCTATTGAAGTGAAAGAGGAAAGCACTGATAACTGAGAACATTCTGCAAAGTGAGACATTTCAGTGCCATTGCCAATTAGAAGATGTGTCCTGGTTTCAGCCAGAATAGAGTTAATCTCTTCTCAGTAGCTGATACAGTGCTGCGTTTTGGCTTCAGAACAAGAATAGTGTTGATAAGACATTGATATTTTAGTTTTTTGCTAAGTTGTGTTTATCCAAAGGCAAGAACTTTAGTTTCCTTGCCTCATGCTCTGCCAGTGAGAAGGTAGGCAAAATAAATTTGGAGGTAGCGTGGCTGGGACACGTGACCTGAACTGGCAAAGGAATATTCCACATCCCAGAACATCATGCCCAGGATATAAACTGGGGGGAGTTACCCAGAAGCACGGCCAATCTGGGTTTGGGAACTGGGGGTCTGGCATCTGGTACTGCACATGACTTGTTTTTTTTCTTATTATTATCATCATTTACCATTATCACTGTATTTTACTTCGCTTTAGGTTATTAAAATGTTTTTATCTCAGCTAACAAGTTTTACTTTGATTCTCCTCTCCATTCCCCTGGTGTTGGGCGAGGTAAACGGAGGGTTGAACAAGCAGCTGCATGGTGCTTAATTTCCAGCTGGGCTTAAAACTACTACAACATGTTACTAATTATTTAAACACCCATCTCAAGTTTCTCTAGAAGCTGTTAAAGATGCAGAAAATTCAGAAGCACACACTATTTCTCCTCAATAGATAAAGAAGTGCAAAGATCAATCACTGATTATGCCTCTAAAACTAGAGAAATACAAATACTTCATCTGGCTAGAAAAAGTGCAGTCTTATTTTTATTCCTAACATAACCTTCACTGGAGCACAAAATGAAACCTTAAAAGTAGTAACTGAATGGCCTCTCCTTAAATATGAGACTCTTCATTAAAATTTCCAAGTCCAGTAGTACATGTTGAACACTATTAAAAGCGCAATGCTTTACACTAATAATAATGCAGCATGGATCTTGGCCTCCCTGTGTAGGAAAAAATGCTCAAAATTGTTTACTCAAAGATGCTGGCATAATATAATAATGGGCAAGCTCTTCTGCTAACTGGTCTTATTTTCATATGTGAAAAGAAATTAATTTTTTAATCCAAAACTGAAGTTGTCACCTAAGAAAGCAAAACAAAGACAGCCAAGTTGGACTTTATACACAAGGTTGAAATTAAGGAAGATGAGAGAACATGAAATGCCATCATGCTAAACCTTTGAAGCATAGCATTTCCATTCCCTACTGAAATCATGCTAAAAAAAAGCACACTCCACCTAACACAGTCCTGAAACACATTTCCAATATTCCAAAATCATGGCATTGCCAACTTCATTATCAGCTGACAGAAAAAGGAAAGCCAATACACCAAATGTCTTATAACCCGTGACAAGGTTAAAAGAAAAAAAAATTGTATTCATCTCTAAAATATTCACATAAAAGGGTTGTATATATATATATATATGAGTCATCTTGGTCAGACAAAGATCCAGGGTCCTGCTTCTGACAACTGGCAGACTGTGGAGGGGAACAGTAACAAAACAGAGTGGTTACAGACCTTTGACAGCCAGTAACTTTGGAACCTTGCAAGCCACAGTTTATACAACTGGGCAAGCATGTACAATAGTTCAAGGCACCTATCCCACCTTAATATTGTCAAATGGGTTTTTTTAATGCATTTATACCTCTCTCCTTGACAGTATTCTGTGGCAATGAGTTCCACAATATAATTAGGACATATATGAAATAATACTGTCTCTTTCAGTAGAGATCTCCTGCCTGATAATTTAAACTTGATGCCCCTTAGGTTCTCTATTATGAGAAAAGCAAAAACCCATTCCCTATTCATCTTCTCTTCACCTTTCATGATTTTACAGATTTGTCATATTCCTTCCTCAGTCATCTATTTTCCAAGCTGAAGAATCTTTGTTTAATCTTTCTTTGTCAGAAAAGCATTTCATGCCTGTGATCATCCTTGCAACCCTCCTCTGTATTTTTTCTAATTCTTCATATCCTTTTTGACATGGTGTCCAGACTTCATGCAGTGTTTAACATGAGGGCCCACATAATGAGTAGAATGACGATGTTTTTCTGTTTTGTTCTCGATACCTCATAATTCCTAACATCCTATTTGCTTTGAGGGTTTTTGACTGCCATTGAGCACTCACTGATGTTCTCAGAGAACTACTCACAATCACTCCACGCTCCTTCCTGAGTTGTAATAGCTCATTTAGAGGCCACTGTTGTGTTTACAGAGTAAGTTATCTTCCCCATCATTTCATATTTACCAGAATTGAATCTCCTGTCATTTAATCATCTCGTTATTCAGCATCAAGAAATAATTTCCCAACTCCTCATAATCAGATTTAGGTTCAACTATCCCAAATAAATTTAGAAAAAAAAACCACAGAAGCTTGTTAGCTTGTATTAATTTCTTTTCTCCTTTTGTTTACAAAATGTCAGGCCTTAATAGCATTTCACTGGTAACAGTTTATTTCACCTGTAAAATATGAACACCTTTTTCTCCTTTTAACCAATTAACTCTTAAGGAAACTCCCTTCTCCTGTGCTTTTTAAAAGTATTTAAGTTTGTTGAGAGTTCATTGGAAATACCTGTACTCTTTTAGTGACAAGATTTTTCTTCTTCATGTCATCTCTGACTCCTGCAATGAATTCCGGTATTTTTTAAAAAAGAAACTTGTCCTAATTTCCCCCAATACATTATTATTATTATCATCATCATTATCTGATTTCAGCAGTAAGTTAAATACAAACTGGTTGTTCTGCAGCTTCATGTTTGACTTCTGTAGAACTCTAGGTTTAAAAAAAATCTCATTCTGGAATTTGTTTATTGTACAATATATTAACTTGTCCTAAGGTCTCTTCTATTGATACGACTTATTTCAGACAGTTGCTCAGAAATTTATCCTGTTTAGAAAAAAGAAGTTAAGCATGTGGAAACTGGACAAGTAGCATTAGAAATAATTATGCTAGTTTTTCTTATTTGACCTGGGTGTTCATTTTAGCTGCAGTTCATCTACTGGCCTTATCAGCTCTCTTTTATTATTAGCCTTTACAACTCTAACAATCTCCTCAAATTTGGTTTTTGTGAACTTCCTGTGATTTTATATGTAACCTGCCAACATTTATACTCTCTCCTCATCCTAAAAGCTGCTTTATTACTTTTATTAGTCTCCTTTACTAGTTTAAACTACATGGTTTTGTGTTGTTACTTGGGAGTCTGTCAGTGGTGATTTAAACCTAACTTTTACACAGCTTTAATTTTTCAGCTTCTAGATACATTGTTTCAACTTCTCCATTTTTGTATGTGCTTCATAACCTAGTTTTGACTGTGGTCAAGGTTGGCTACATGTAACAGCCATTCCTGAAGAATGGTGTTTGTACCTTGTGTGAATTTTCCACAATGCTCACAATTAGATGCGTGAATATTTGGTGAATTCTTACTTTGCTCCAAAATGCAATTAAATTATGACACTTCACAAAGTTGAAAGCAATACATTTGAGAATAACTTAAATGTATTACTGAACAACTGTATTCATGCTCACTACACAATTTCTAAATACAAGTAAAAAGATTAATCCAAAAGTGGGAACTAGCCAGGGCCAAATCCTCTTCCAAGCCAAGAAACCCAAAGCTTAGAGCCAAGCAGATGAATCACCACAGGTGTGACATAGGTAATGGAGGTGCTGTAATACTTATCCTATGTTTCTTCATCTTTATATTTTGGAGCTAATTGATCAGCCTTAGTACTGCACTACTTATATGCATATTCCTCATACTCTTTTTTAGGAATCAAGGGAAGTCCTATTGCCTTAAAATCTGGGCACTTTGAAGTTTATAAATGACAGCTTCATGGTTTCACAGAAGTGTGACAAGGCTTGAGAAGTATTTTGATACATTATCTTTCTGCAAGTACTTCTTAGACCAAAACTTTACCAACAAAGAAAATTAGCCAAGAAGCTGGAGATCGTAGCTAGCATTGCACCAGGCAGACTGCCATGATGAACCTAATCCTATGTCTGTCTACACAGAAAAATCTGAATTGGGGAAATGCTTTCTCAGTCTTTGTCTTCAGGGCATTGGTGCAATCACCAGGCTGCGAGTGTTGCCCTTTGACTTCTCTGTGAACCTCGCAGCTCAGTTCCTTCTGCCACGACCAAAAGATATTGAAAAATCCCTTCTAGGAAACTTAGCAGTTTCGGCAGGTCGACAAAACATTCCCTTAGCAACACTCATGGCATGGAAATGGGAGTAGTTAAATGTTACAGAACTGTTAAAGCAGAAGACCTTTTCCTTTCTTAGCCTAAACAGGTTTTCCTTGACTGAACATGAAGGATTGTCTGAGAACAACAGTAATTCAAAAGATTTCAAAGAGTTTGGGAATTCTTCATAACGATGGAAAACCTACACAGTGCTGTCCCACTCCAGACAGAGTGGGACAGCAGACTTATATTCTATACTCTTCAGTATAGAATATAAAAATACCTGAACATCATCATATCACACCACATGGATTTATAGGCATTTATAAGCATATATCCCCTCTGATATGGAGGGGAGCACTTCATCTCTTCCAAAAGTTGATCAAATATTTTCACTAAGCAATATAAGCACATACATATTACAAATTACTGAAAAAGCATTTTTGAAAAAATTACTTGGAGTACACTGATACTCAATGTGAATGTAGTCCTCTGTTTGTGAAGACATTTCTGTTCTCTACATCCAGCAGTAGACATCTCAAAAACATCCACAGATGCTTTTCAGAAAGCTTATAGCTCACCTGTTAAAGGCACCACATTTTGAAAATCCTGGTATCTGGTAAGGTAAGGAAGGCGCAGTTGGAGAAATCAAACACATGAGAAGTGAGGTGGAACTACATCTCCAGATGCATGCACATGCAAAATGCGAAGACAGTGTCCCAAGAAAAAGCCCTGCACAGAGCCCTGGCACACTTTGTCTCTATCTGAACATGGGATCACAGGCTATGCTGGGTACAGATTCAAAACCACAATGCCTTTGGAAAAAGAAAATATACTTACTGGAAGAGTCACTTTCTTCAAGTGGCATTCGTTCTGCAGTAGTTCATAAACGTATTTGGTAATGATCTGGAAGAAAAGAAAAAAATATAAATGCCACCAGATACTAAAACACTTACAACAATGACATATGCAGGCAGACAACTTAAAGGCTAATTGGTTAAACTTCTAAGCACTTGTATATGTTTAGCCACTTTTCTGAATCCTTTACTACAAAATTAATTACAGAACTCAGAGCTTTAGACAAAAAATTCTGTTTTCTGTTCCACAGAAAATTCTTCTTGCCAGTACAATGGAACAGTAACTGTACCTGTGAATCCATCATGCACTGCTGTGTGAATAATAAGGTGAATAACAACCACAAAAGTAAAGTTTATAATCGATTAATATATACTCAAGGTTAGAAGAAAGGCTCTCTTTGTAAAGAAGTACTTTTAAAGCATATTTCTGGAATTCTCTCCCCTCCAGGTTCACTTCATGATTTACACGGAGAGCAGATCTGTAGCCACCCTCAGCTAAGTTACCTTGCAATTTCTGCTCACTGAAGAGGGAGGTATGGGTCAAAGATTGCTAAACAGAAGAAAACCCCATACAGACTCCCCACTACAGGGGAGTTTATGTTTCTTTTCTCCATGTAGAAATAAAATTGAAATTTCAGACCTGAAACCACAGGTATCATTTCAGAAAACAAATGAAGAAAGAAAGAAAACCAAGAATCAGACAAAACACCGAAAAAAACCCCACAAACAAAAAAAACCAACCTAACAAAAACAATGTAAAAAAACCCCAAACTAAAACACAAAACCAAACCAAACCAAAACCCACCAGAAAACAAAAATAATCTGACAAAACCCACAGAAATCAACCTTGTTGAGACAAAAGACTTGCCATTTCAAATGTAATGAAGTTGTTCACATTTTAAAGTCTTGCCTACTATCTAGGAATTTTTTTCTTCTGACCTTACATATTCTAAGTAAAATGAAGATGCAGATGTAAAGCTTTCTAACTATAATTAATTTGGGAATTAAACTGAGGAACAAACAGGCACTTCATCCATTTGAGGCTGTAAAAATGGTTTGGAAGCCACTGCCTGGATTTCAATGGCTACAAGAGTTTGGAAAAAAAAGGCAAATTAAAGAGGTAAAATAAAGGACTCATTTTAAGAGGCTGAAGTGGTGCTTGGCTTCTCTTAAAAGCTCAGGGAGCTACATTTAAATTCCAGACAGGACAAGATCTAAGCCTCAGAATATTAATCTAAGAATATCTGGGTACAAACCCAAATGGTATTCTTTAGTCCAACACCTCAAGGCCACAATTACATCCATCTGAACCCACAGTATATTAAACTCCAACAGAAACATCTCTGTGGCAAATGTCTCAAGTGATGGTATCTTAACTAGACACTATGATCCAAGCAAGTAGGAGCCAGGGTAAACTTCACATTTATTTTCCAAATGCGCAATTGCAAAAAGAAGTTTCAATGAAGTCCAAAGGTTTTTATTATGTAAACGTGAAGAAACACAATACGCAAATGTTTGGAACACATATGAACAAACTGGAGCTGTCAATGAAAGCTAATTAAAAATGTTGGTTACATGCCCCTCCTTTCCTTTCACTAAAACCCCAAATCTTTATTAGGATTATAAGAATTCTTTCCGATTCTGCTCAAATACATTTATTGACAGTATTGTGTTCAAAAAACTTTATGGTTTATAGAAAATCAGTCTTTCTGAACATTATTATCTACACAGAAACCGCATTTGGAGAAGGAATTCAGCTCCGAGCGATGAGTTGATTTAAGACATGTTTATCCCCAAAGCAGTATGCTAGGAACATGCATACAGTGTAATTTTACCTTCAGGGGCAAACTTTTTACGGTTCACCGAAACTGACTGTGTAACACCAACAAGTAAAGCATTTAAGTTCCCGCAGTCTCAAATGCTAATTTTGTACAGACATTAAAGTGAGTATAATGATAATATGGCCTACAACATAGAAATTTTGTTTTTGACTCTCATGCGGGCATCTACTCACTATCAATATCACTAAAAGAACACTTGGAAGAGAAAAAAATTGCTATGCAGAAAATGTATTTTAGACACCACTTGCAAAAGTCTACCCTTTTTGCAGCTGTTTGTATCTATTTCTTCTACACTTTCTCACTTATTTAGACTGTGTGTCTTCAGAACAGAAATAAACCTTTACTCATTTTTAACACAGCCCATCTCAATTGACTATGCACTATTCTAATAAAATAAATAGCAATACAGCCTTAAAAATGGGAGTGTTGAATCAGGAGAGTACTGTGGTGTGGCAAAGACTTAACCTAATGAATGCTTTCAATAAAAATAAACATAAATAAAGATATAGTAGTTTGGAGGCTCACATGCAAAGTCTGAGATTATCATCCTCAGACAGCTCAGCACCTGAATGGTCTGCACTGCCCAGAGAGATTACAGGAAAAAATGCCGTAAAAAAAAACCCTCAAACAAAACAGCTCCTAAAACTGCCCCAGTATACATTCATACATACATGTGTGTTTTTACAGATGTATATATACGTATATATACGTATATGCATACGTAGGTATGTATGTATGTAGCCACAGAGGGGGTTGGGGGTTTCTTTGCACTAGATCAACATGTTTAGGGATATCCTTGCAATGGCTGGTACACTATCAGGTTTAAGAGATGGAAACTGATACACAAGATTCCTTCAAGTGCTATCCAAGTCCAAAATTTTCCAGATTTGAAAACATCACTAATGGCCGGATTTCCTGCACTTACCATAGATGTATCTGGAAAACTTGACAAAATCTTGTCCGGGCTAGGAAAATCTAGCAAAATTCTGCCCCATCTAGGAATATGGTTGCAAGTACTGAAAATGCTACACATCCAACACTACCTTTGGATTTTTATGCTTTTAGTAACATAATCTGATTTTATGGCTGATGAGTAATTTAAAAAAATTAATTATTAAAATATCTTTCCTATAGGAAGCAAAAAGAAAAGGAAACTGTGCGATATTGTTTATATAGAACTAGTTAGACTTACTATTTCAAATCTATACAATTTATATAGCCACAGCTTCTCTACGTAGCAATATTACCTTGTGCATGCTGGTAGTCTATATTTAAGATTTGAAAACTATTGTAGAATCAATGTAGTCCTGCATCAATACATCATCTGAACTATCAAGCAACAAATTGTTCAGATCTAGATATTATCAGTGCAAACGGCAACACTTACTAGAGAGCCTTACTTATGCCAGTCATACTAACCTGGGATAGCTGCACTTTTTCTAAGGCTCTTGGAACTGGTGTGCCAAAGCTGTAAGCAGTACACTGCATTGTAATCCAAGGTAATAAGGTGGCTGGAAAGCAGGCATCACTGTGTCCAAGATTGCAAAGGAAAAACAACCAATAGTAAGAGCTGCCCACAGTGCATGAAATTAATTGCCTGATAAATGGAGAAGAAACTGGCAATTCTGTATTTCTTGTATGAGATATTGAAAAATTCCACCTCATATTAGAGTATTTCTGAACTTCATCTACATCCAAGTGCTGTCTATCAGGACAACACATCCCAAGTAAGATAAATACCTGAAATTAGAACTATCAAGATGTTATTACTGACTATTGAGAGAACTGGGGGAAAGAAAAAAACCAAAACACAAATCCCCAAAACTTCCATGCCTCTCATGATCTATTCTGAGAGCAAGGAAGAAACCCTTTCCAGCCATGGAAAGCCTAACACTTCAACTGTCCAAAAAAGATTGCACTCAAACTGTGTGATAGAGGAAACTTCCTTCCCAGAACAAAGCAGTCTTCTCTGGAAGTAAACTATATTGCTTACACTTTAAATTGCAGAAGAGCCTGTGTTCTGCTTTGCCTAAGCCTGAGAAACTTCTGCCCTACATGAAATCACATCTATTTTAATTTTGTTGCACTAAAAAATTTCCCATAATGAAGGCAAGCTGATGAGAGCAGGGATCACAGCTGAGTAGAACACATCCTGAGCAGTAAAACCAAGTAGATTATCCTGGACATATTAAAAGCCCAGGATAAAATCTCTGTTATAGTTTTCCTTCATCTGTGGTAGACAAGGTTGAGAGCCTTAATTATGTGGTTCAGGAGTGGAACCCTCAGCACTCACAACTGCCCTTCTGAGTAGCTTAAAATAAGTCACTCTTGATTTATGTTGGATATAGCAGAGAATCCCTCCAGAAGTACCTTTTCAAAGTGCTAGTGGTCTCAAATATGCAATCTGCAAAGTTCAATAGCCTTATAGATAATTTGGGGATAGACCTATGTCGTGACCAGTGATCCTTCACATGGATCAAGAAAACAGGCATTTTAATCACAGAGAGGTTAACTTTAATAACTTGCATGGACAGCAAAAAGAACAGAAGCACATTATCTTACGAGTGACCTGAGGTTTTACTCTCGGATGCTAAATATTCTGCACAACGACAGCAAGACTATAATGCTACATACAGTCTGCAGAGCAAAATAGAAATTCCAGGTGGAAACCTAGTTCTGGTACACCCAAAGTGTAGTACACATTAATTGGCAAGATCCTGGCTTCCTACAACACATGTTCTTTTAAGACTATAGTTCATATACAGGATTTTCTTACGGACTTACCAAAATGCATTGAAATATTTTGTTAAATCTTTGCAATACAGTATTCTGAAACCACATGATCAAAAGATCATACGTAGAACTATGTGAAAATAGAAATTAAAGACCAAGAACCAGTGACACCAACATGCTTAGAGTTACAAAGATCATGAAGGTACTGAAGTCTGAATACAACTATAAGCAGAGACAAATACCAAAGAGACACTTCAACGCACAAAGTACTGGAGGTCTTGAAACAGAGTCTCGAAAAGAGTGCTGAAAAAAGAATTCCCACAAAGTAAGAAGGCAATTTCAAAATAACTCAGTTTAAAATAATAACCCTTCCATTTTAAGCCTGTAAGACACCAAACAAAAGCCTTGTACCACATTCTAAAAACATCAAAAAACCAGCATGGCATACATGAGGAAGAGTAGAACTGTAGGTGACCCACTAGTGAACTTTTTCATAACAGAGATTGCCAGGTATACAGACGACAGATCACAACTCAATTACTTGACTAATAACATCTACACCCTAATCCGGAGGAGCTGCTTCAGTACACACCACACCAAAACGCATGCTGGGACTCAGTGAAGTGCACTGAGCCTTGCCCATCGAGTTCCCCTCCCATGCTGTGCTTTACAACCCAAGTCCTCTAAATTCTTTTCTTTCCCCCTCGTTAATGTGCTCCCACCTTCAAAATTAACCATGGCTACCCACCAGAAGATTACATGTACAAACAGAACAACAAGCCTGCTGCAGAGGGAAAATAAGAAAAATGACAAAGTAAATTACTCAAACTTGCAAAATGTTTTCTCAAGTGAATTCCCAAATAAAAACATACTAAAAAATTGGCATAAGCCTGTGCGATTTGTGGCCTTTCACTTCTAACCTGGCATCTATCAGGTGTCACTGGAAATCATTACCATGCAACCAATGGTCATGAATTCACGACAGATGTGAGGAACCCCTAGGGTAGCGCAAACCACAAAGTCTCTTTGAAGACAGTCAAATGCCACATGTCCCCCTCTTTCCCCATATGCGCATCCCTCATGACCAAAATGCCAACAACTCCAAATGGCTGGTGTATGGTTAACACATGATAAAGAATAAAGCACATGTGACACAACAAAGGATAAGATGCATGAGATCGGTTGACACCACAACCACTCCCATGACACAGGACAGATTACAACACCTTGGAGAAATTATGAGGAAGCACAAGCTGCTAACCCAAGTTGTCCACACCATTGCCTACTCCTGCACACTTGAAGCAGATTTTGGGCAAAAAAAAAGGAAATGGACAAAACTACAGATTAAATATATCCTCCTGGTGGACCAGATCCAGCTGGATGGATCCGAGCTTTCCCACATAATATTCCTCATTTACAGATACTCAGAACAAACAGAAAGCCATCATCACCATTAGTACTCTTGCTACCACTTTTCCCTGCTCCAAGGATTAAATATGAATGGAGACAGAACTACCCTCTCAAAGTTAAGAATGGCTACTTCCCATCATGAGTGAGATGTGTTGGCAATGACACATTTAGTCAGTGGATGGGGGCTTCTGCCTGCAAAGATGCCAGCTTGTGAAAAAAAACCCATTAAACACTCTGTCAGATCACTTTTCATTAATTTTTAAAGTCAGTTTTCCAAGTAAATGAGAGTGAAGAGAGCAAAAGAACCTAGTGGCGATAATTTTCATTGCATGTTTTTATGAGTGGCCAGATTTTTCAGAATAACAGAGATAGCTTATTTAAAATTAAGTAGACTTAAGCCAATAAAACATAGCTGCAATGGCATTTTCTTTCTTGACTGACTTCTTGGATTTTCCTAAGTCATATCATAAAAGGGGTGAGTACATTATAAGTGTCATTAGTAGTTTACTGTTCTTCCAGCAACATTTTGAGTTAACTATATTTTAACCAAAGTTTTGTCTCCTACATGAACACACGTCACAGAAAAAAAAGGGAAACAAATAGAATTAAAATTATTAGTGGTATTTTTGATTTAGAAATCACTGAAGTCTGACCATCTCTACCCTCTACAGTACATCACTCAGATATAAATTCCTATACTTGAAGTGAAAAAATGCAAGGGTTTGTTTTCTTTTCTTAAGAGATGCAAAATTAATGTGACCTTAGGTTTATTTATCAACTCTCCTGTGACAGAACTGCAGTTAAAAAGTGTAACAGCTGAACATTACCAATTCACCTGAGAAATCCACAGATAAAATCAGCCATACAAAAATCAGCCTTATTTATTCTTCTTTTGGTTAAGTTGTATCTTTTACTTAACTTCATGCAGTACACCAAGTGATTCACCAGCAGTTCCTCAGACCTCTGAAATTATTTTAACCATTAATTTAGTCCTGACATAACAAGTTACAACCTCCAGAACTTAAGTTTCTCAAAAATGGACTTTCCATGGGCATAAAAATAAAACTATTTTCAAACAATTTATATTCAGCATAAGAGATTAGACTTCTAAGCATTGCTAGTACTTTCTAAGAACTTCAAGGCAGAGTACATAGGTTGGAGGTTTTGTAACTTACCTTAAAAATAAACAAGTATAAAACACTAGAAGCAATGTCATAATGGGTTTTGTGGTTTTACAAAATTTGTCTCCTCATTGGTAATAGGCACTTCAATGCAGAAAGAGAAAATAAGCACAAGAAGGAAACAATCCTTATAACATACAGTAGTCTACCCACAATGTTTTCCTCTTTGCAGTGTAAGAGCAATAATGTTCAGTGAAACAAATGCAAAATGAATTCCAACTGACTGCCCTGCAGCAAATCTCAAGTGGTGGGACTGACCTGAGGCTTGCTACTGAGGCTGCCATAGTTGAATGGTTGAATGAGCTTTAGTTTGACCCTCAGGTGACAAACCTGCCAATATGTACTAATGAGAGATGCAATGAACTTTTTGACACACTGCTCTTGGATAGACTTAGCTAAGAACTGGGACAAACAAAAAAAAAAACCAAAAAAAAACCTAAAAAAAAAAAACCAAAACAAACCCTCACCATCACCATTCTAGAGTAAAAGGTCCTAAAAGCTGAATGGACTTTCTAAAGCCTCCATTCACTGCAGGCTACAAAAGGAAAAAAAACAGAGAGAAACAAAATCAATGGCATTTTAAAAATCCACAAAGAACCTCATCTGGATTATAGTGTGGGAGAACAATTCATTAAGATGGAACTGACATTATCTCTATGTGGTTTCTCATGTTTTCTACTGAAAGCAATTCAATTCAACCTTAATACACAGTTTCGATGTTCTGGATTTTGAGCTGACTGATCACAACTAGGATCTCAAGATCTTTAGAGAGAATTAAATGAAAGACAACAGGGATTTTTCATGAATGCAGCATATACTGTTGATGTGATTTGACCCAATGTTTTGTTATATGGTCTTTGCTGACACCTGTTGGTTTATTTTTTGTTTTCCTTTTTTTTCCTTTTTTAAGAGAAGTGTCTCTAATTTTAGAAATCACTTGATAATTATTTGGCTTCAGAAATGGCTTAATTAGTAAGTTCATCTTATGGAAATTCTCAGATTTTTAAAAAATATACATACATACAGATATATATGTATCAGTACTAAGCAAAAGATTCAATTAAGCACCTAGCACTACAAGCAATTAAATATCAGCAGAAAGCAAGACCCCTGTTCCAAGCTGAGACAAGAAACACAACGATGAAAAGTTTGCAAAAGTAGGCAGGAAACTGAAAAAAGGTCAAAAGTTTAACAGCGGAACAAATTTAAATGAAGATTAAGAATACATTTTAATAATCCAATCTTATCTATAAAGACACAATTATCTCTAAATTTCATAGTAGAGATGAGTTATGAAAAGGGATCTGGAAGAAAGAGCAGTTTCAATTATTCCAACTATTATGGAAATAAACCACTGTTTAGGTCGTGAGGCAGTGTTATAGTTTCAAAAGGTTAAAAATCCACGCCAAAACCAATTGACATATCAGATAAACATAGTTAAAGCACACCAGCTTTTGTAGTCACTGACAAAAAAGTCAGTGATGTGTCAAGCATCATCTAATTCTGCCACCTTTCATTGCTCAGCAGAAATGATTAGATAAGTATTCACAGATGGACTGAAGGATTAATTTTATGCAAATCCAGAGCAGAACTCTAAATTTAAGCACCTTCTTTCCATAGCAAGATGTCTTCACCATTTTGCCACTGTGCTCCAGAACACTAGTGGGTCAAAATAAACAGGATTTACTTAATTTTAGCTGAAAAGGACCCCTTTTCTCCAGGTGAAACAACCCCAACTCCTTCAGAAGCTCCTCACAGAATTTCTGCTGATGCTAAAAACCTTTAGACATCCACATCCTCCCACAGCCTTGGGAACACCGAAGTAGCACAGCTGGACACTACCTACTTCCTCCTGGATTACAGGGCATCTACTCTGCTCCCTGTCCCGGTCTACCAGCTCGAGAGGCCAGTTGTCCTGAGCATAACCAGTTTTACTGTTGAAGACTGAGACTGAGGTGTGAAGTAAACCAGCCTTTTCCTTATCTTTGGTGACTATTTTCATCCCCTAGCATTCAATAAAGAATGGAAGTTTTCCTTGATCCTTTTTTTATTAATGTATTTATAAGAACATCTGTTTTTGTCCTTTACAGAAGTGATCAGATTAAGTTCTAACAGAGCTTTAACCTCTCTAATTTTCTTTCTGCATGACCTAACAACTTTCTTGAATACTTCCTAAGTTGCCCATTCCTTTTTCAACCCTCTTTTTTTTTCACCCTGAGCTCCTGCAGAAGTTCCCTGCTGAGCCAGGCCAGTCTTCTTCCCCACTGGCTTCTCTTTTGGCACATAGGGACGGCCTGCTCCTGCGCCTCCAAGGTTCATTTCTTAAAATAAGTCGGCCTTCCTGGACCACTTTGTTTTTAAGAGCTGCTTCCCAGGGAACTTTCTGAATCAGCCCCATGAACAGGACAAAGAACGTCTTCTGGAAATATAGATCAAAATCTTGTTGAGGCCCCTCCTTACTTTACCAGGAATTGAAAACTTTATCATTTCATGTACCCAGGATGAGCATTCTGACAACCACATCTCCCACCAACTCCTCTCTGCAAACAGCAGGTCTAGCAGAGCTCCACCCCTGCCAGGCTTGCTCACCAGCTGTGACAAGAAGCTCTCATCCACACACTCCAAGAACCTCCTGGACTACCTCTTTTCCACTGTGTTGAGTTCCCAGCAAATATCTGGCAGGTCAAATCTCCTACAAGAACAAGGACTGGTGATCTGGAAACATCCTCCAGCTGCTTATACAGTAATTCATCCATCTCTTCATCCTGGTTGGGTGGTGTGTAGGAGACTCCCACCAGGATGTTGGCCTTGTTGGCCTTTCCCTGATTCTTACCCATGGCACTCAATCTTACTGTCATTAATGTTGAGTTCCACAGTGTCCAAAGCCTCCCTAACATACAGAGCTATCCCTCCACCTCTTCTCCCTCACCTGTCTCTTGTGAAGAGCTTGTAGCCATCCATTGCAGTGTTCCAGCCATGTGAGTCACCCCACCACATTTCTGTGATGGTGACTACGTCATAGCTTTGCTGCTGTACCATGGCTTGATCTCCTCTTTTTTGTTACCCATGCTGTGTGCATTAGTGTACATGCACTTCACCTGGGCTGCTGATTTCACCCCTGACTCTGGCTTACCACCCTTGGGCTCATTTCTGGAGTGCCTGTTTCATCCCCTTCCCCCTTCAAACCTAATTTAAAGCCCTCTCAATCAGCCCTGCTGACTCATGGGCTAGAATCCTTTTGCCTGTGTTAGACAGATGGAGCCCATCTGACTCAAGCAGGCCTCATGCTGTAAAAATTGCCCATGGTAAAAAAACCAAAATTACTCTGATGGCACCAGCCCTTAAGCCATTAACTGACAATGTGGATTTTTCTATTCCTTTTATCATTCATCCCTGCTCCTGAAGGAACTGAGCAGAACCACACCTGTGCTCCTGCCCCATCAACCAATCAATCCAGAGCCCTGATGTCCTTTTTAATTACCCTGGTACCCTTCTTGTCAACCTCATCACTGCCAACCTAGAAAACCAGCAGTGAGCAATAATCAGAGAGCTGAATCAGTTCAGGGAATCTCCTGGTTATATACCATAGCTGGGTCCCAGGAAGGCAGCAGACTTCCCTGTGGGATGGGTCTGGTCGACATACAGGGTCCTCAGATTCCCCTCAGAAGGGAGTCACCTACCACAACTGTCGTTCTTTTATTAATTCCTGAGGTTGTGATCCATCTGACAGACAAAGTGCGCCTGGGAGACTCTCCAGACAGAGTTTTTTGTTTACTGTCATCTGCCTGAGCCTCTGGACCTATTCTGTAAGGGCATCTGGGAAGGGGGTGTCTTGGGTTACAATGGTATGTATTCTATCACCATCTTCATGGGATGTTGGGGCTGGCTGGGGCAGTGGTCCTGGCTCATCCTTGATGGCTGCGGGACATCTTCTCTAATGGGCCAGCCGTTGGAGCCAGGTGGGGCACTTTGCTTTGCTCATCCCTAGTGGCTGCAGTTAATGGGCCACTGAGTCCCACTGATAAACTCCATCATCCCATTGTGAGATGCCCTGCCCAGAGTGAGGAACCAATGTATCCCTAACTGGATATAAACTAGAAACTGAAACACCACAAGTCAGCTTTTCCACTGGATTCCCAGAGGAAGACCAGACCCTTCTACACCACCACTGGACCTTCAGAGGAGAATGACACCTTTCACAGGATCACTGCTTCAAGAGAACCACATCTATCACTCCCAGAGGACTGCAGCCACCTTCTAAGTGGACTACTACCAACACCCTGACCAACAGGGTGTCAGGTTGTATTCTGACTCTGTCAGTGTTTTTGTACTATTGCATTTTTCTATTAAATTGTAGTTCTGACTTTGAGTCTCTCACTGATTTGCTTTCCAACTACCACAGGGGGTCAGGAGGGAATTTTGCTACCTCTCTGAATAGGTACCCATTTCTACTCCCCCCATCTGCTAGGTCTCCTCCTTCTGCCTGACGGTAAGAGGGACAGGGCTCCTCTGATGCCTGCTGAGCTTCTCTCAGGGTTGCAAGGCTGTAATTCCACCAGCCGATTTCTCTTTTGCTCTCCCTAATACTCCTTAGCTTTTCCACTTCTTCCTTAAGCCCTGCCACCAGCCAGAGCAGATCATTCACCTGCTCACAGCACATACTGGTGCCTTTTGCACTGTCCTCTGGTACTGCCCCAGGCTCAGACATTCCCTGCAGTCACAGGTCTGGACAGCTGAGTCCTTCTTGGGGGGTTCTGTTTGGGTTAGCACACTTTTGCTGGCAGCCGCAGCAATGGCTTTTGACCATTTGTCAAATTTGACCATTGCCTGGAAATAAAAAAAAAGCACTCCCCAACCAGCCAAAAGACACAACCCACCATCAGGAGCATGGCTGCACCCTTCATGCTACTCCTGCCCCCAAACTGCTGTGCCATGCCCTCACTGACATGCCATTGCTAATAGCTTAATGTTTTTTGGTATTATAGTGCCCAAAACTGTGCACAATACTCAAGGTGAGACCACCACCTGTAGCTATAATAATGGTTAGGATGTTTCTGCTTGAAGACAGTCTTCTTATTTTAAGCTGATCAGCCTGATATAACTTTCCAACTTAACAAATTTTTTCTATTAAGGACTGACACAACTGATACAGCTTTATTGACAGTATCACTGCTCTGCTAAATGTTAATAAAAATTACTTAGAAAAATGAAATGTATAGGTATCTTGTTGAAAATACAGAAAGCATAGAAGTCTTTACCATGCAAAAAACTGAGAGAGAACAAAATCTTCTGGAGTTCTGCAACTGAAAATAAACATATTTTACAAGAGCTGGTGGATGACAGCAGTAAATCTACATATCTGTTTTTCAAAAAACACATGCTGAAAAAGTAGGAGAATACTTTGTCTTTCATGGAAACTTTTAAGATCACTAATGGAAACATGACCTAAACATTCACAAGAGAAAGGTGCACCAACTCGTTTCATCACACATACTCATTGGTGTTGTATCTACGCACTACTTAAATAAACCTTTATTCTGATCGCATAGTTGTCAAAGAAGCATTTTTTTCACCACTCCTTTAGCAGAAAAAAAGTCAACTATCTCCCATTTTACTTCCTCACTGCAAAATCTCTGCTGATTTTGGAGATTGCTACTGCGCTCATTCTTTTTAAATGGAAACAATTATGAAGTCCAATGATAATTCAACTTTTTTCTGCTATGCAATAAAATTTGGGTTTTTTCCAAACCACAGAAAAGGAAAAAGAAAGAAATGGTAGATACAGGTAGATTAGCTGTAGCTTTAATTTCAGCTACATGAAAATGGCTGGTACAAAAGTTTATTAAGAACTGAGAATCTGAACTTTTGCATGTAAACCCAGAATGGCAAGAATGGTTCTAATTGAACTAAAGCTGCTGAAGGTTTTATTTTTAAAAAGCTCATGATGAACTCATTGAAACACTCCCCCTATTCCAATTTTTGTCTTCTTTTTAACAATTAGTACCATTCTTTGAATTGCAGCAACTTACAAGTGCTTTATAAACAACCATCTGCCTTATTGTATCTTTTCTGCTTTTCACTGTTTATCAATTTAAAAATGTGAAACACATTTATCAACAATGTAACAAACTCCCATCTGGGTTTATGAGATGCTCATCATTTCTTTCAAGAATCATGCTAACAATAATTATAAAACTATCTCTGAACCTTTCGAGAACTGTCATGTTACTCTGATGAACCAACCTACTGCCAACTGCTGCCTGCAAACTAGAAGAGTTCACTGAAGCACATCTGACATAATCATTCCACTAAAAAGTCTTCACAAACACCAGATTTTGAAAGCTCATTTAGCATATGCAAATGAATATACTGCATGTGATGAAGATTCATATTTAAATTTCCATAGGTACTGTTAAGTAGTCCTGAATCCTAGCTGTCCATTTACTTCACTCACTCAAAAAAAAGAAATGCTGAAAATTAAGACTGTTAAAAACTCAAATCTTTATAAAATTATGAAGACTATACATATATATATATATAATTTTTTTCAACTGCCTCCACTAGCTTTCTCTATTATCAAAAATACTGATTCAAAATGGGAAAAATAAAAGGCCTGGAACTTTCTAGAAATTTATTAGAGCTTGGAACTACTATTAGAGAGAAATTGAGTATCATGCCCCAATTTTATTTGCTTTACCTAATTTGTTTAAAGCCTTCTTTGCCATTTTTCTATTTCACACATACCCAGCAAAAATTGAAAATAATCAAACCAGTGAAAAAACCCTATAACAAATAGGGCATGGATTGCTAAAGAATTGCATTTATAGTTGCCCTTGCTGTCCATAAAGTGATAGGGCTCATTTAGGCTCTTCCTTCAACCGATACACTCAAGATTCTCTGTTCTACACAGATTCTTCTCCGTGTAATAAGAAATGAGATCAGACCTTCACATATTTTAAAGATCCTGGCTAATCTCTCTCTTCTGCCCACCTTTATATTTTGTCCAAACAGTGCAACTCTAAACGATTCTTGTGACATTGACTCCACCGTAGAATTTTGCTAAAGCAAAAAATCTGCAATATTCAATAGTAGATGGGTGTCCTGGTCTGGCCAGGATGGGGTTAACTTTTGCAGTAGCCCAGAGGAGGCATGGCTGGGACCCAGAGGTTATTCTGTACCACCTCACATCAGTGCTAGGCCAGTGGGAGGGGACTCTCCTGCAGGGAGAAGGGGTCTCCTGGTTGGGGTACCATGGCTGCCATGGGGTCATGCCAGGCTCCACAGTGAGCATTTTACATGTGAATCACTCTTTCTCTTTTGTACGCTTTTGTTATTAATACTGATGCAGTTATAATACATTTTTAAAAACTGTTATTTTTTTTGCCTGTTACTATTCCATTTCTTTCGCAAACTATTATATTTCTCCCTTATATCTACTCATGTTAGTTTCTCCTTATTGGTTAAACAAAGGGCAGGAAACTAATTTTAGAGTGTCCCTCTTAAATTATCTTGAACCAAGACAATAATGATAACTAAATCAGCTACATATCTGCTTTCCATTACAACTGAACTGTTCTAAAATAAAACCTTGTTATATATATTTACAAGCACCAATAACTTAGTGTTGTTCCACTCAAAGCTGTTCCAAAGGAACTATTAGCAAGAATCTGGATTACCCTCATCGTCAGGGGCAAGTTGTAACAGAGGGTATTTCAAGGACCCCATTAGGCCATCTGTGGGCATTTGGGAGAGCTGCTGTGCAGACAGTGAAAATTAGACAGCTGAATACCTTGCCTGGTCTCTCAGAGGACCCTTCTGCTGTGGGGTTAAGAACAACAGGTACCAGTCACTACCACAGCAGTGCACCATTGATAACACCATGCCAGCTGGGGGATTCTGTGACCCCCATCCGTGAGATGGGTCTTGAACTGGAGAGCCAGGGAGTGGCCAGCAAGATTCACTCACTGTTCAGTAGTCCCATATGGCCAGTGTGTAAGTCCAGTGGAGAGTGGAGACTGACAGTGGACTTTCATGGCCTGAAGGAAGCCACACCACCACTGAGTGCTGCTGTGCCAGATGTGCTGCAACTTCAGTACAAAATGGAACCCAGGACAGCAAAGTGCTGCCATTAATGACGTTGCAAATGTGTTTTTCTCCATGTCTTTAGCTATGAGCGCAGGCCACACTTTGCTGTCACCTAGAAGGGCATTAAGTACACCCAGAACTGGCTGTGCAAGGGGTGGAAATCCAGGCCCACTATTTGCCTTGGACTGATCCAGACTGCACTGGAAAAGGGTGAGGTTCCAGAACACTTACATTGATGACATTGTCATATGGGGGAACACAACAGAGAGGGTTTGTGAAAATGGGCAGAACATAATCCAAATCCTTCTGAAGGCTGCTTTTTCTGTGAAGCAAAGGAAGGTCAAGAGAATTGTCCAGGAAATCCCTCTTTTAGGAGTAAAATGGCAAGATGGACATCACTGGATTCCAATGGACATGGTCAACCAAGTAGCAGCTGTGTCCCTGCCAACCAGCAAGAAGGAAACACAGGCTTTCTTAGATGCTGCAGGTTTTTGGAGGATGCATATTTCAGATTACAGTCAGATTGTGAGTCCTCTCTATCATTTGACCTGGAAGAAGAATAATTTTAAGTGGTGTCCTAAATGACAAGCTTTTGAACATATCAAACAGGAGATTGTTCATGCAGTAGCCCTGGAGCCAGTCAGAAGAGGAGAGGATGTGAAGAATGCAGCCTACACTGCAGCCAGGGAGAATGGTCCTTCCTGGAGTCTCTGGAAAAGTACCTGAGGAGACTAGAGGATGAACCCTGGTGTTCTAGAACTGGGGATATGAAGGATCTGTGGCCCATTACATCACAACTGAAAAAGATCCTGGCAGCTTATGAAGGTATTTGAGCTGATTCCAAAGCCATGGGCACCAAAGCACAGCTCCTCCTGGCATCCTGACTGCCAGTGCTGGGTGGGATGTTCCACATCCACACATCATGCCACTGATAATAAGTGGAGTAAACTGGATCACTCTGACCACACAGAAAGTTTAAAGAGGAAACAGCAGCTGCCCAGAGATCTTGGAATTCATCATGAATCCGATCAAAGGCAAAAAGTGTGGATTATCATTAGAAGAAGAGGAGGAAGAGGTTACACATGCTCACAAGGTCCCATCATATAATCAGCTATCAGAAAATGAAAAGCAATATGACCTCTTCACAGATGGTTCCTGCTGTATGTTTGGGATACACTGAAAACAGAAAGCAGCTGCACTGAGTTTTACATGGTGAGCCACAGAAGCAATTGATTGACAAGGTGCATCAAGTCAGGTTGCAGAGCTGAAAGTCATCCAGCTGGCTTTAGATATCACTGAATGAGAGAAGAGGCCAGTGTTCTACCTCTACACTGACTTGTGGATGACAGTAAATGCACTGTGAGGGTGGCTGGATCAATGGAAAAAGACCAGCTGCAGGACAGAAGTAAACTTATCTGGGCTGATGAATTGTGGTGAGGCATCACTACCCGGTAGAGAAGTTGGCTGTAAAAGTATGTCAAGTAGATGCACACGCACCCAGCTGCGGGGCTGCTGAAGAACATCACAATGTTCAGGTGGATTGGGCTGCCAAGATTAAAGTGTCTCAGGTGGACCCGGACTGGCAGCGTAAGGGTGAATCATTTCTGGCTGGTAGGCCCATGATGGCTTAGGTCATCAGGGAAGAGATGCAACAATACAGATGGGCTTGTGATTGATTTAACCATGGGGTGGATTTAATGATGGACACTATTTCTCAGATGATCCATAACTGTGAAACATGTACTGTGATCAAGCAGGCCAAGCAGGTACAGCCCCTGTGGTGTGGTCGATGATGGTTGAAATACAAATAGGGGGAGTTTTGCCAGGTTAATTACATCAAACTCCTGCAAACCGATCAAAGCAGGCCCTATGTGCTGACAGTGCTGTGATGATGAACCCTGTGCCTCACACCACTGCCTGGAACACCTTCTTGGGCCTTGAAGAGAAAGTCCAGTGACAACATGGCACCCCAGAAAGAATTGAAAATTGAGTTGTACAACAGGACTGATTTCAACAACAGCCTCACAGATCCCATGGCCAGAGAGCATGGTGTTGAGTGGGTATCATATTTCCTGTCATGCACCAGCCTCTGGGAAAACTGAATGATACAATTGACTATTAAAACCACATTGAAAGCAATGGGTCAGGGGAACTTCAAACACTGGAATCTACATTTATTAGAAGACTACCTGATTAGTTAATGCTACAGGCCCCAGTCTAGCTGGCCCTGCCCAGCCAAAACCCTGACATACCACAGAAGGGACAAAGTTACCACGGTGCATATGAGGAATCTGTTTGGGATCATAGTTTGGATTATACCTGCCTCCAATGAAGGCAAATCCATCAGTGAGATTGTTTTTGTTTAATGACCTAAGCGCACTTCATGGATACTGCAGACAGATGGGGAAACATGATGTGTACCTCAAAGAGAGGTGCAATTGTAAATATTTTTTACAACATTGACTCCACTGTAAAATTTTGCCAAAGCAAAAAACCTTCTGCGATGTTCATGGGTAGATGAGTGTCCTGATTCTGGCCAGGACAGGGTTCATTTTTGCAGCAACCAGACCGGGGGCATTGCTAGGACCTGGAGATTATTCTACACCATCTTTTCATTTTCCACAAACAGGGAAGTGCTCCCTGCTGGAGTGAGGGAGCCTGGTTGCATGGCTCAGACCTCCATGGTGAGCCTTTAGCATGGAAATCACTCTCCCGTGTTCATACACTCTTGCTATTAATAGTGTTGCTGTTTCTGTTGGTTTTCTAATCTCATCACTGTTTCCAGCCAACTGTTCTTATCTCAACCCATGATCTTTACTTTTTTCACCCCCAGTTCTCCTCTCCATCCTATCACAGGGGAAGGAGGAGAGGGAGGGGGAAGGAAAGAAGCAGCACACGGTTTGGAGTGCCTCAGTGGGAGCACTGAATTGGAGAGTACCACTCCTAAACCACCAAAATGGAGCATAACTTGCAGAGAAATAGCACTATCAAATGAGAACAGAAATTAACCACTTCCAGAAATAACGATGGGGGAGATATTTGAATTAGATGCTTTCATTCTCCCTCTGAAACAGGAGTTAGAGTTTTAGCGAGCCCTTTTACTACTTCTACGGAAGTTCACCCTTATTTGACTGTAATACAAGACACTGAAAAAATTCAATTCACACATGCTCCACAGACACCTGTTAAGTATTTGCATCTCATCTCTGAACAGAAAAACCTCTTCAATAGGTCAAGCAGGCATTCCATAAAGGCAAATGTTCATGAATCCAACAATATGTTACATCACAATAAATTTATTTCATTGACTCTGTAAGAAGAATTTTTCCAATCACTAAATAACCAATTGCAAATACATTATAAGAAGTCAAGGTACACAAACAATTTTGCTTGATCCGCGGCATGCAGCATGTACTTTATTATATTAAAGCATTGCTAGTCAGAGAAAATCTGGAATGTTCAAAGATAAACTGCAAAGAAACTGAAACTAAGAATGTAAGGATTTCTACTAATCATCTGCACATTTTATTTGAAACTTGATCCTGCAGCCCTTATTCACAAGATCAGACCTATTGAGTTTATTCACATGAGCTTTGGCTGCAAGATTGGACCTTAAGTACTATCAGGTGCACGTGCAGCCTATCATCAGATTTTGGGTTATTCATGCAAGAAGCTACCCTTTCAAATGCAGACTACTTAATGCTTCCTTCTTCATTAACTTACATGTCCTCTTCTGCTGCTCTATGCTTTCATTTGTGCTATGTAAATAGCCTCTCAGTCATCAAAACAAATAATGATCTTTGCAACCAAGGAGGAAATTAGTAGCAGGTGAACGCTTATTTTTTAAACCATGTTGAGACCAAGCTGTTCTTTAACTTAAAGGAGATCTGGGAAAAAAAATCCCATTTTACTACTTAGCCATCTTAATTATGGGTTGTCAAGGTCATAATTCCACATATTTATCCCACTCACACCACTCAAATATTAACCTTGCTGGCAATCTACTTTGTGATGAGCTGGACCCAACACAGTGAACATACTTTACAGCAGTTTATTTAGTGGAGTAAGACTCCTCTGATGATACAAAATTAACTGTATCTTACCATACATGAAACATATAAAGAATTTCAGATTTAAGTGTTCTATTTCTTTGCTTCACGTATCTGTTCTACATAAAACCAAAATATTGTACTGTGGTGACTGCAAAAAAACCACAATTCCTTTGCTGCATGCTTACAGACTTCAGCAGGCCAGACAGGCTGCAATTACAAGACATGGCATTAACTTGTATGGGATTATGGCAGAGACAATTATGTCATGGTCCACATTATAATATACCTCTTTACAAATCCTCTTTGAATTTTGCAACACATTGGTAGACAAGCAAACTGTCAGTACAGGTATAAGCCTCTTCATTAGTGATGGCACTCTCAAAAATATTAATGCCAGTGTTCAATGGCCTCCAAGTAATCAATAAATTGTAACTGCCTTTAGGCTGTAAGACACCTGCAAAGCAACCAACAATATCTGCCTTCTGATGCTAGGGATATTCTGCATACTACATGACTATGGAAGGAGCAAGTCAACATAAATTTCTTCATACAAAATCTCATTATCAACGCAACCCATGTGACTGGCAAAACCAAAGCTGAAGTCCCAGCAAAATATATTAGTAGTACTGTCTTTGTAATTCCAGCTAATTTCAATGTAATGATAAGGCAGGGACTGAAGCTGACTGTTGGCAATTTCAGTAGTCATAATATCAACTGCAAGTGTCGTACAAATAATAAGCACACACATCTACTTAAAATGCAAGGACACATATCAGGTGGGTCTAATCTGGAGTCTAATTTTGGATCCAAATCTCTGTAACTGAAAGCTCGAAAAAAAATTTAAAAATCCAACCTTGAACTGGAATGGTATGTGTGCAACAGCTAAACTGTTGTCACAAAATTTTTCTCAATCATACTTCAAACTTGCCACATGGATTAATCATCAGTTCGAAGCAGCTGCAACACTATGTTCTATGCACTTCTGTTGCCATTTTAATTTTTAAAAAGCAAATGGAGAGGCTCTCTACAAAATTCAATGCCACAACAGCAATGACTGAACCAGAATCACAAGATTATGAACAGTTCACTAAATTGTCTATTAGCAACACATATCAAAAGGCTGCAGAAAAAAACGTGTGCCTGAAAAAACTGATCAGTGAATGAAGAATAAAGAGATGTGAGGAGTGGAGACATAGACAAGCCATTTTAATTTTTGAAGAATCTATTTCCACACAATCAGAAAAATGGCAGAATATCACAGATAGTGTATTCAGGACTCTTATCAGCAAAAAACCCCTATGGACAACCAAACTGAAATTTATTAATGCTCCAGGAAAGAGAGAATTGTGCTGGTACCATAAGGCCAAGGAGTACACTCACTTCTTAAAATCAGTAAAACACATTAGAAACAGCCCACAACACATATATATATATATATACATATATATATGCACAGTAAAAATAGTTGTCTTGTGCAGGATGGATGTATGTCCCTTTAAAAATTACAAAACCAGCATGCAATGACTGAGCTAACAATGAAAACACTGAATACATAAAACACTTCTGTTCAGTGATACAAATATAGATACTTCATCATCTTACTGGATGACCAGCTACATAATTGAACATACATGCACATTAAAGAACTCCTACAACCAAAGGATGATGTTTCAAAGCACAGGCCTAAGGCCAGATTTAACTACATCACTTTACAAATCATTTGAGCGACTGCTTCTTAAGCTGTCAGTTTGCTAAACACATGTTCACCTTAGACTACAAAACAGCTAATCAGAGGGTGATACACCACACACCAGTATTATTCTATGTTTGCATCAGTGAGCCACTAATTTATGGTATAAAATGAGATTTTAGTTATATGAATAAATGCCAAGGATCAGCATTTCCTGTGTTTCCAAATAGCTACACCGAAACCAGACGATGGACTTATAAATTTGTGGCTTGGAACAACTATGTAGTATTGAGCACCTAGCAGAAAAAGACTGAAACACAGATTAGTTTTTTTTTTTTTTCCTGAAAGCACAAAACAGACAATTTAAAACAATTCTGTCAGATATCTGACCTAAAGCCTTCCTTGCCTTTTACCTACCAATATAAACGAAGTGCATTTTCAAAGATCGTTTAAACTTTGAACATGGAGAATGATTGTAACTAAGGCAAAATGCACAACACAGAGATAAGATCCCCTCTCCCAGAAAAAGTACATATCCTAGTTAACCAAAAATCACAAGAAGTTGTTCATACTACTGTGGGTTGAAGCTATTTTCACACACTTTTTATATGCCCAGAATGTGAAATTTGCTGTGTATTTCCAAATCTGCATAGGAAAGTGTGGTGGCACAGGAACCTCAAATTGATCTTTAGAGTCATGCCTTGTCCAACTCACTTTTTTGGAAAATGGGAATATTTGAACAATATAGACACACATAAAGGTCCATACACACAGGCCATGCAACAGCATTTCCTCTCAGGAGAAATGTTTATCAAGTAACTTGGACAATGCAGACACAGTTAACATTCCATGTCTACACATAGCACTATCCCTTTTTTTGGAAAAGTATACAAAGTGAAAAGACGTGAGAAGCACCTGCAGTAGCCCCACCCACTGTCTACTCCCTGCCACAGTTCTTGCAGGAATGAGGAGGAGAAGGTAAAAAGCAAGCTTCATCAACCCCTCCTAACAAAGCTGTGGGGGAACAAACAGCTGGGCAGCTCCAGCACTTTCAGCAGAGAGCCCAGGCTGACACATAAATGAAACAGGGGCTGAGCAAGCAAACAAAGAGCAGCCCCAGAGGGCTGGAGTACCCCTCCTACAAAGACAGGCTGAGAGAGTTTGTGTTCTTCAGCCCAGAGAAGAGAAGGCTTCAGGGAGACATTACAGCACCTTCCAGTAAAGGGGCCACAAGAGAGTTGGAGAGGGACTATTGACAAGAACGTGGACAGAGGGCAATAGCTTCAAACCTAGCAAAAGGGAGTAGGCTTAGATTAGATGTTAGGAAGAAATTCTTGACTGTAAGGGTGATGAGGCACTGGAAGACTTTACCCAGAGAAGCTGGGGATGCCCCATTCCTGCCAGCCTTCAAGATCAGGGCTTCAAGTAACCTCATGTAGTAGAAGGTTTCCCTGCCCATAGAAGGGGCTTGGAACTAGGTGACGTTTAAGGTCCCTTCCAACCCAAACCCATTCCAGCATTGCATGGATAAGGCACTTGTCTTCCCAAGGCACCATTATGCACAAAAAAGCCCTGCTTTCCTGCAGATGGCTATACATCTGTCTGCTGATGTAAAGGAGTGAATTGATTTCTTACTGTGTGCACAGCTTGTGTGAACAGCTTTTACTTTACCTATTAAACTGTAACTCAGTTTGTGAATTTTTCCCTTTTACCCTTCTGATTTTCTCCCCTATTCCACAGTGAGGAGTGAGCAGGTAGCTGTGGGGGGCTGAACTGCCTAGGAAGTACCAGTAGCATCCAAATATATAATACACTAACAGATATTTGATCAATTAATCTTTAGATTTCTATTTTATTCAGTGGTTCCTGGTATTTCCTGGTAACATAAGAAAATCAACCAATACATTGATCTTCAGCCAAAAAGTAAAATGTCACAGCTTTGTAATCCATGAGGTGACTAAGGTTAAAGAAAATAGCACACTGTATAATATTCTGACTCACACAGGTAGATGATATTCTATTTTTGAAGATATAGTAAAGTCAAACAGTAATCTAAATCACACCCTAAGCTATACAGCAAATAACAGAAATGACTGTTAGAGCATTAATATGCAATAAATCCTGAAATACCTTCTATTAAATGACTGAAGCCTAAAACTTTATTAACATAAATAAAAGCCTCACTTTTACAGGGAAACAGAACAAAACCCATAGCACATGAACACATACACACATATATATACATACATACATATACATACAAACACGTATATACACACATATATATGCACATAGATATTTATACATGCATGCACACACACAAATGATGTACCTCTCCAAGAGCTTCATAGCGCTTTTGGTTCCATCTATGCAAATCTTCACGATAATTGAAAACAAATGGCTCCCCAGTTTTAATGTGTCTTAATTGTCCCTCTGTAAAAGAAACAAAATCATTACAGTTACTATACTTCTTCACTAAAAGTAAGACACATTCGATTGCTGAAAATTTTAGAAGACGTCTACATCTAAATATCGAGCTATTACAAATTCCTTCTCATTTTTGGTTATAGGCTTTTTAACAGAAAACAATGTAGCATAACAAACTGCATTCCCATTTCATGGTATATACTGACAGATTAAGCTAAACAGAAATTATGGCAGTGAAACTGCACGCAGATATCAAATACCAAACTGTTCCACAAGACATATTTATATCTCAATCGCTATGAATTAACAGTGATATGGAAACATTAGCAGTTCATATTTTATCTGCAGGTGATAAAATTGTAGCTACAAATCCTCTACTTCAAAACTAACTTCATTGTAAAGAAATGCGAATACAAAAGGGGCTGGAAGCTGGAAGTAACGGGAAGATTTGTCTTCAAGCCTAACAATTTTCTGAGCTAATCTGAAAAAAATCATGTCCACAGTTGGGGAAAATATCTTAACTCCAAGGCACAGTGAAATCAAGTAACACCTCCTAGATTTAGGGTACACTGAGATTACAACAGTAGAATAAAGCAGAATGCTTGTTCAGAGCAAAATCACAGGATACTGTTACATTCCATTGTAACTTCCTGTAGCTGGTCTTATTTATAGTCAAAGTTAACAGCATACCCAAGCACTGGTGAAGACATGGACTGTGTTAAAACAACAACAATAATAATAAAAAGACAACCAGTAGGAAGTCAACTACAAAAACAAGTATCTTAGCAACAATGTTTCAGCCTATCAGACAAAATGAACTCAGAGCATTACAAAACTGCAGTATATCAGTGAAACATTAAAAACGGGGATATGTGCATGTAAACTTTGAATGCTGAAAAGTCTGCATGACGAAACAAAAGTTTCTCCACAATGTGTCCTCTTGAATAAAAGAAAATTGCTTGGTTCATGTATTTACAGAACTTTTACATTTTGACTCCTGATGCTTTAAACAAAATATTTAAGATCTGATGTCTGTAATAGCTATGTTTATCTGCTGATTTAACTTTTTTCCAGACCTGCCCTACCCCATGTACTAGATACCAAGGAAGTATTTCTCCACAGTTTCCTATTGCTGTGTCTGGTTCAAACTCCTTCTCACATTTTTCATCATAACTTTACTTTCAGCTGTTCCTTCTCAGATACATACTCTTCTAATATGCCATATTCAACAGTATATGAACTGGCTCTCGCCACAAGTAACAAATATCTGATATGTTTTTCCCTTGGCTTTCTGAAACCTCTGCCTTCTACAGATTTAAGTAATCTGATAAACATCTTTTGTACTTCTCTACCATAAAAAGAAGCATGATTATGACATAAAAATACATGACTGATCATTTGAATTAAATGTACAAAAGCAAAATGGTGACTTTTTTGCTTTGCTGACCCTTAGTATATGTAATAGGTTTTCCTCCATTCTATGGAAATCACTCAGGCTGTGAGGTTAGTAATGGAATATTCAGTAACATAATTCATTCCCCAAAATTCAAATTTCAGCCCTTTTTATCAGCCACATATGAACCATTAGCTCTGAAGTCAGTAAGGAAGACAGTAGACACTGTGCAGATCTAAAAATAAGGAGCTGAAAAGTGACAGAGCTGAACTCCTTCCATCAAAGAAAGAGCATCACTTTCATGACACTTTTAGTCTCTAAGTACCTTCCTGTGAAAGCCATCAGGGTATTAAAAAGCTAAGTGTTGCATAAATGACTATCATTTAAAGGAAAGCTCTTTTTTTTCTTTAAAAGTGGAAGATGTAAAACAGGCAGATTTAGAAACTAAAGTTCCTCTGTTCATAGAGCAGGCACTGCAAAGAAGTAGAATTGTAAACATTCCCATTTGTCCTACAGGTTTTAAACAATCTTGAAAGAGTCACTTCCTGCAGTCTGGTATTACTTTAGCTCAGAGGCTCATTTCTCACCTGGATTTTAAAATGCATGCACTGGAAATTATAAATACTAAGTCATTTAACACAGAGACTGAGCTAGGTGGAAGTACTTGCTTGTAGTCATCACACACTTGGCTGCAATGCAAAATTATGCTCCACACCAGAAGACACAGTCTATCACATTCCTTATTTTTCTATCAACACACATAGATGTTTTTTTATTGGTATTAATGGAATAGTTGGGACAAATTATGATCTGAAAAACAACTTCTGTAGCCATAAAAATCAATCAGGAAATAAAACACTCCTTAAATGAGCGAAAAATAAATCTTTAATACTGATTTTTAAATGCTACAGAAATTACTTTCAGAATTTCTGTATCAACACTACTGTAACAGAAAACAGGAAGTCATAAAGTAGGCCCAGTACAACTCCACAACACTGTATGAAATGAGGGATTCTTGTGATAATTGTATGAAATAAAGAACAGGTCTTAGATTCACAAGTCTATCAGCACTAAAGATTAAAATTTTATTCCTAACAGGAAAACATGAAATTTTAATAGGGACTTAGAGAGTATAATTCAACTTCTGATAACCTCTCAACATTATTCTAAGTATAGTCTTTACAAAGCACGTATGACTTACTTTCATTAAAAATGTACTCAAATCCTTCCAAAGTATCAGGAAATTCAAGTGGTGGCTCATCTTTTTTCATTAGTTCATCCAGGTCTATTCTAGACAATAAATCTAAAATAGGAAAAGAAAAAAATAACATAATGTATGCTGTGTCTTTTTTACTTCCCTTGTAACACTGACAAAATGTGTTTGCTGAGATTTGTAGAATATCCCAATATTACTAAACACAGGATAGTGTTTTGGGAAATCCTGTTCAAGATTCAAAAGCTGGACCTCACTGTCCATATAAGCACTCACTCATTTATTTATTTACCTACCTATTTATCTCTATGTTAATCTAAAAATGTCCAGAGACAGACAAGTCACCAAAGACATAGTGATTTGTTTCAATGAGTCAGTACCTCAATGTCAGAAAATAGGCCTCTGGTATGCAGCACGGTTTTAACATAAAGTCATCTAGCTTCAGTTTCGAACCACTGATAGAGTCCTGATAGCCTTCTTCAGGAATTCAGATTATCTGATGCACATCATCTCACTGGCATTTACCAGCTGTGTGACCACACCAGTCCTCAGCCCCTCCTTTGATACCCAGACTGTTAGACCTGAATCCTTCTCTCAACCACCTTGTTTAATAGTTCTCAAGGTAGAGAAAGCTCCCATCCATTTCACAGCAAGTCATGGCATCCTTTTCAGACCAGGACTGTACGCCCTGGTACAGCCTGCATTCACTAATGCAAGTACACTAAAATTAGCATAATCTATATTCTTTACCCTAGATTTAAACATTTACATTTAACCAAAGGCAAGCCTATGGGGACACCTTTACATGTACATGTAACTACCAAACAATTACTGCATACGCAGGTAATAGTGTACAATGATCTCTCCTCTCCTCATTGCACATCAACCACACAACACAGTGCTATGCTTCTAATGTATTTTCTGATATTAAAAGAAACATCAAGAAACAATTCAGCAGGATTTCACCAAAATACATTTTCCTACTGCTTCGTTAGAAAAAATTCTAGACCACACAAACATTCTGTTCATGAGTGCTAAACTGACTTTGAGCTATTATTATTTCATAAATCAAGATACCATGTTTTACCAAGCAAATACATTGAGTGTGCTAAGTATATCGATTTTTACCTTTATTATTATCCAATGCTGTAGCTTAAAGAAAACAGTTTGAAAAGACTAATTTTCTTTAAATTTTGTTTGGCATTAACTATATTTCCATCTTTGCATTATTTAAAACAATTATTTTTATATTTTGTACCACTATTTTTGCTTTATCTTGTTGCCAGTATTTTACCCACATTACCTAAGCTGAGGACTGACACATTTAGCACTTTGAAATCTCTACTGTTTAAAATGTACTGAAAATTATCTTCAACATTCTTGTGAGCTCCTTGACCTGCTCTTCTACAACTCTTCAGGTTCACTTTACATTTATTCCAGCATCAGTGATTGTTGCCAACTCTTCCTTCTGAGCAACTCCACTGGGCAAAGCCGGAGGATGAAAAGCCATCTGGTATGGTTGCTGAAATTCAACATCTTTCCAACAAGTATTATGGTTTCTGAGTATCTCTGTGGTATCTAAATGAATATATAACACCAGATACAGACTGGATGATTCTCAGCCACAGCTCACTTCTACATCACATCTGTTTAATAGCAAGTCCCGTGAAATTCAATTCATACAAGAAATTATGTGTTTGTTCTTGCGCACTGTCCTTTGAAAGTTGTGGGAAAGCTCCTTTGGTTCTCAACCAAACAATATGGAAGAAGAAAAGAATTTTGTCAAAGAAGTCTCTCATAACAGAATGTAAAAAGCGTGTCCTTTCTTCCTCTGTACTTAGACAAAACTGAGGTAGCCAACAGTCTTCAGCACATCTTTCTCTCCTTGGGGAAGAGACTCAGTCACACCACACCCCTAGAACTTAATTTCACCTGAGTGTCCATACCTTCTTACTGTGATCTCTTTGGAGACGTATTTACACATAGATGTCACTTACTATACAACAAAATATCAATCTCCTGAGCATCAAGGACCATAGCATATGAAGTATATTATGTTTACTCACAGTATATACAGCTTGTCATGATTTACAGCTTTCATCAGTCACTAAGGAAGACGGCACCTATTCTGAGCTGCAACCACTGACATGGCCACTTTCTTCTTGGGTAACTTTTCAAGTTAAAATTATCTAAACTGTTTTACAACTTTGCGATTCTTTCAAAATCTGATCTACCATTCTCAGCTAAGGTCTTGGACTTTCCAACTCAATTTGAGATAGTTCAACAGAGCTGAAAACTGAGTGATCTGCAAGAGACTTTCCATAGCTCAATGGGAAATCACTCAATTACATCAATGACACTAATCCGTAATGATAATCAAATTAATACCCTGTATAAAATGGGAGTTTTACTTTCAAACCTGAACTATAACTTCCTCAAAAGATACTAATTGGACAGAATTGGTACAAAGTTTGATAAAAGCACCACATAGGTCTCCCGCAAATACTTCACAAAAAATCAGCTGCAACTGAAGAAACACCATCTATCATCACATGTAACAGAACACTGCTTTCTAATAATGCTTTGATAGGAATCCAGGATGTACACTGCAGTGGCAATCTATGTTATGTTTTCTCCCCTGAAAGACAATTTAGCATACAACTGTGTGATGCAAGCACTTTAAATCAACATTTGGTTAGCTTACTTGTCGGTCTAACTAACCTCATATACTTCCAAAACTGAAAGCCACTACCTAAAACACGTCATTTATGTAATTTATTTTTTCCCCCAAGTCATTTAGATCCATTTATTTCTTAAAACATAAAATACAATGGAACTTTATAAAACAAATACAAAAATCAATTCCCTGAAAGCCTCTTCCCTTTTAGCATTCCAGTCCAAGAGATTTTTAAAACTGTAATATGATTGTATAACTATAAAACAAAAGCATCACATGAATTAAATGAGAACTTCTGAAAACTAAGAACACAAAAGCTCCAGTCAACCTTCCAAAAGGACAATTTTGTGTCCTGGGTTAGTTAGGAGGAGTCAAAATCTAGGAAGTGACCTATGCTGCAGGAAGGGATATAACTTCCTTCCTGGAAGAGAGAGCCAGTAACCAGGTAGTTTTAGGGATTGATGTGTAGGTGAACCAATTAAAAAGTTGATCTGCCTTCAAGAAAAGAACCATATATAAGCAAAGACTCTCCAAGCCTCTTCCTCTTTTGGCCTGCTGCTGTGTAGAGAGGAGCATCTCCTGCCTCTCTCCCTGTTAAGGCCCCAGCGCCCCCCACTCCTTCCAAAGGAGGGAGGGGGTGGTGAAGGGAGGTTTAGGGCGGCCGTGCCGCTGCAGCCGGGCATGGGGAAGGAACCGGCTGGAATTTTCAGCAGATCCAGCTCAGCCGACATGTCAGCTACACGAGACAGGGCCAGGCCCCTGCTCCGGGCCAGGCAAGGACCAGGCCGGACTCCATCCAGCTCGGGCCAGGCCCTGCCCTGTCACCCCGGGCCCAGATGGCCCCAGCAGGCCGAGCCAGCTCCGCAGAGCCAGGCACAGAGACTCTGAGAGCTTCTGGCATCCAGCTGGGACCTGTTCAAACAGCCCAGCAGGGAGCACGGGATCATCACACTGCCGGAGAGAGAGAGATGAACTCTATCCATGCCTGCACTAAACTTACAGACACCCATCCTTCCTTGCACAGAGAGAGGAACGAGTGAGGACATCTACATAAATGCAGCATAGAGACTTTACAGTCAGTGAGGAAAGCAGAACTGACACCTAGAGGGAGGAGCATGAGAAGTGCTTCCAGAGTGAAGCTGAAAACTCTTTTAGAGAACCATGGTTGGGGACTGAGCTAATAAATTCCCTGTAATATATGAAGAAATAGTCCAAAGGGGGGATGTGAGGTTCTAATTGCAGCCAATGACCAGAAATACCTGGGTAAAGACAAGTAAGTGTTGAAACAAGTACAGCCTGATGAGAAACTTGAACCAAGAGAGAAGAGAGGCTGTGACCCAGAGCCTTGGTCCTGGGGGGAATGCCAGAGAACCTGAGTTGTCAGGAGAACCTGTGTTGCTCAGTACAGAAGAAGGGATTCTCTTTGTTGCTGCAATTGAACTGGGCATCCTTAAAACAGGTACCCTGTGGACTGTTCATAACCCACCATAGTGGCTGTGGGAAGGCTACTGGTGTGGGAGGGATTCACCATTAAGCTGGTCTTTCTTCTGGGTGGCAGCTGATGGTGAGGCAGAAGACCCATAAAAACTGTATTTTTCTTACAGAAAATCCATGGTGTAAACAAAAGAGACTTCTCTCTCTAAATGAACTGAAATGAGAGCTATTTCAGAGGTGGTAAACTGACTGGAGGTCAAAGTGTTGTCTTTTGTGTGTTGTCAGGGAGAAAGAAATGGAGAGGTGGGGAAAGGAGGGGTGATCTGAGGAGTTTGTCCTGGTTTTCCTTGGCTTTTTTTTCTCCCTCTGTCTTAGGTATAATAATAAAGTTTCTTTATACTTTATAAAGTTTGAGCCTGCTTTACCTATTCCTAATCCTCATCTCACAGCAAACATCAGGTAAATTTGGGTACGTGTGCTGACATTTGGCCAGAACCTTGAGTAGGCAAATTCAAACCACTACATGATGAAAATTTTAAAAAGCAGTGAAGTTTATTCTGTTACTTCCTACCACAGACCATTACGTTTTACACTATCTTATGAAAATACTGATAAACAGACACACCATTAGACAATAAGCATTAGCACAGGTGGACTAAGAGTCTCTTCTAGTATTGTAATTTCCAAGCTCTAACTCATACCTATATAATACTATTTTCCTTTCCTTAACAATCATTTCTGAAATGTCAATATATGTAAAAAAGGCAAAAAGACTCATACCCTTTAATGCAGTGGTCTTCTCTTTTTCATCTGGGCCTCCTTGCTGGAGCTGAGCCATCATGTACCCAAACTGCCAACAGACTTTGAAGTACTGAGGTAAATGTAGATTAATATTCAAAGGACGCTCTGAAAAAGAACAAGAGTTGGAAATTAATAAATTTACTGACTTCTCCTTCAACAGCTTTTGTCTGCTACTGTTTACACTACCTAAAAAAACAAAAAAAAATTCTGAGTATTTTAAGTCCAAAGTCTGATGAAGTTTGATTAAAGATTCAAGTTCACAAGAATGAACAATACCTCTCCCTAATCCTAAAAGGACATCTACCTAAGCAAAACTACTTCTTTTATGATTCTAATGCAGCATCAGTAAACAATAAACCTTTTAGAGAACCAAAACACCTGCAACTACAAAACAGAAGATACAAGAAAAAACAAAATACAATCAATAGAACTTCCACAATCTTTATGGATTTTTCTCATCAATTAACTCCATTTTGTCATCATTACTATCCTATATAGTTTTGTTTTAAAAAAGCTACATGAAGCACACAATTTTAAGCTCTGTGATTTCCACAATGCATTATTGATATTGAAACATATTTGTATTGTAAATGTCTTGAAATTTAAAGCTACAATTGTCCAGCTGCAGAACAAATCTCAGTGTATTCAAGACAAGACTTTAAATACAAAATCTATTTCCAAATTTCTCCTACTGCACAGAAGGCAACCCAGACATTCAAATCCACAGACTCTTTCATCTTGAGTCTGACACCAAGGGAGTGAACTACCAAATCACAATTGCTTCTTCCTTCTCAATAAAAAGACTTCAGTGTACTGAATTCTTATTCCCTTAATCTTTTTTTGGTTCTTTGTTTTATCTGTCAGTCACTACCAACTTGTTTTATTCTTCTCCCTCATATACTTTATCATTGATGAGCTTGCATGAACTCTGTCTCTACTGTAATTTGTCAAAACAGTAGCAGGATTCACCAACTGTACTACAGGCTCCCTAACACTTAGACCTGCAAGAAAGAACCCCAAAATGGCTGAAGTACCAGCAGTTCATTGTATAGACAGTAGAAAAAAACTTAACTTAGCATAATAAAGACTGGTTTCTATTCTACATAGAGAAAGTCTATTAAACATTTTCATGTATATCCAAGGAGTAACTCAGCAATTTAAGGGGGTGTTAGTTATGAACTAAGGAGAGGGTTTGAGGGATTGTTGTGATTTGGTTTTTTAAACTTGGGGTTCTAGAAAGTCCAATAATTCATTTTACAAGCTGGAATTATAGCAGACTTTGACACCTTCCTTTGTAAAGGCTGTTCAGACAAAACTGATGGGAAACAGCAATACACTACAAGTCTTTTAAAGACAGTTCCACAAGGAAAGCTCTGTTTATATTGTGTACTTTGTAAATTATGACATGATTCAGTTAAAATGTACGTCTTTTGTCTAACACTTTAGTCACGTTACCACTCATAACAAAAGCAATCACAAAAATAACAGTAAAACCACTGAGATTTTTGTGCATTTTCTAGCCTATAAGTTGTCAATGTAAATTTTAAAGTGACTCAAATATTGACTCAGACACATGGATGATATTAAATATTTTCCTCAGATGCTTCCAAGCAGTCCATTGACAAAAGACTACCAAATACAAAATCTTGTCCATCTTGTTTGTATATTTGCAGCAAAAACCCACTATATTCTGTATAGTAGTATATTCTAGTAAATTCCAGTATACTCTAGTAAAGGATATAGAAAAGAAAGTACTTTCAGTTAAAATTATTATAAGTGCTCAAAAATTACAATGATAGTGGTTTTTAATAGCCCAGATAAAAATTACTCTTGCCATATGAATTGAGTGGTTCTTCTATACAACATTTTAAAATTCATACTTTGGTATAAGTAAATTAATGCAGTTAACAGAATACATGGGTCCTCAAAGATCTGTTGTTAGCCACGGGAAGAAACATAAAACCTATCTGAACAGATTTACCTTGGAAAATGAGACCCCATCCCCTGATCAGATAAATTAATGCAGAGACCAGGAATCCCTGCCATTCTTGTCTCTGCCATAGATAACCCTCTTCTTCCTTTAATAGATGAAGACCCTGCCCCTGAGCAGATGACTGTTCAACTGCAAAGCTAAAAGCACCAAAATAAATGAATCCAAATTTAGCTTTGACAAAAACAAATTTACAGTCCTTTTTGACAAAGTAAAAAGCTGTTAGAGCAGCCACCGGAGGGAGGACTTGATATCATAATGAGGATCGAACAAGTACACAGAATGTTATGCATTGTTTCTGTGAATACAGGATTTTTCTGAATCCCTCACTGATACTTGTTTAATTGACAAAGAGAATACAGGATTTTTCTGAATCCCTCACTGATACTTGTTTAATTGACAAAGAGAAGAGATTACATGAGAGAATTGGATTTCTGTTCTTTGACAAAAATATGCCAAATCCACTACTGATGGTACAAAACTGAACAGAGGAAGATCATGAAGCTCTCTGAGTGGCTGCATATAGGCAAAGCAGGAACTGCAGTTTGTTCTAGGTATTAATTTCAAACCCCAGTGATTTTCAACTGCATATACTGACCACATAATTCCTAAATGCCATCAGGTTTCTTGTAATAAATACTGACTTTAAATGTGTAATTCTGTACTATTACTGAGATTAGTCTTTTGAAAACACCTCTGTGGGTTTTTTGTACTAGCTACATATGGCAAGCATACTTCTTAAAGCACATGTTACTATTTCACCTGAAGAAATAGTTACAGCAAATAAGTTTATGTATATTTATTTTTATGCATCTTGCTCATGCATGAAAATGAAAGAATTCTGACACAAAGTATCTTATACATATTTTGTGCCTCTTTAACTCCATCCCCAGCAACACTTAAAATAATTTGATACAGAAATATTCTGGTTTCATGGTTTCACATGAAACAACAAAGCTGCATTTTCATTATACCCCTGCTTATACAATTACAGAAACTGGTGGACTCAGAAACAAGCGGTCAATAAAATTGTTTTAAAAAAATGCACACATAAGAGAACATACACATATTTCATGTTGCTGCCTGCAAAGTGGTATGGGAAGTCTGGACTACAGAGCTTGTGATGGCATAGCACTCGTATTTTTTAAATCAAACTAGACACTATATCACATCCATAGATAAGGCACACATACACAGATTTCAACACACTTAAAATACTCTTCATTGTGCAAAGGGGACAGAAGTGTGACAAAAAACACAGTATATAATTTTGCTATAAATTGGCAATACCTGAAGCTAAGTCAATATTACAAATATTCCAAATAAAGGCTGTAAATTATTGTAGTGTTAACAAGAAAGAAATAAGAAGGAAACACGCAAGTATCTTCAAACAGCACAAGTTCTTCAGGCTTATCTGGACACAATATGAGGAGGGGTTATCAGAACGCTTCTATGTACTGCACTCCTTTATTAGAATATAATAGAATGAGAGTCTTACTCTTCATATGCTGACATCCCAAGCAAGCTAGGAACAAGGGGTTAGATTTGTATCATGTGGCTGATGACTGATTAAGACCCAATTTTTCTTCAAAGAGATGGCTGGCTGACAGTTTGCCTCAAGACCCTTGTTGGTGGCTCAACAAAGCAAAAAAATACAATAATTTAATCTTAGCAGTATTTTCTGTCTAATTAGATTTTATCTTTTCCCACTTTTAGGGCACTGCAGATGGCACCAGTAACAACTGCATCAATTAAGATTGTACTTCACTTTCCCTCACTTAAAAGACTGTATTTTTAAGTGCTTATTAGTTAGCCCAACTTCAGCTTTGAAAGGCTATTATTTCCCCTCTGCTTTAGACTAAATGATTTTGAAAATGTCTACCTCTAGAATAAGAAGGTTCAGAGACAGCATCTTGTGCCCAGTTCTCACGATGTCAATCAGCAGCTACAGCATCTCCATGGTAGGAACTAGAAATTTAGGATCAGAGGATCAGCTTAGTAGTATGTGCTTTCTGCCATTAACTATCCTTAAATCCTGCCCCACTGCTGAAATTAAAATCATTTTTCTCACACATTTAACATAGACTTACTAAGACTTATCAGAATTTCCAGAAAATTTACCTAGCTGCCCAGAGAATGCTCCATACTGATGCAAAAGGCAGAGGAAAGATGCATAAGAAGGGGATTAATAAATGCTAGAAGGGCAGGATCTGTAACCACTTAGAATACAAAGAAACTGGCAATGATCTTAAAGTCCCTGAATCTCAGTAGATCTTTGTACTCTACCAAACGCTGGTACACCTTACTGATACAGTATACGACTGCAGTCAGCACTAAAGTTTGATATATTTGCACAGCAACCACCTTCCAGTAAGTTCAAACAACAGATGACTAGGAGCCACACGCATTAGCAATATGTGTTAGCAACTCAGCTATTTACACCAAGCAGAGTCAACAATTCCACATATTGATATTATAATTGTTTCGGTTTGACCTCCTTGAAATGCTGGAAATTACCTTCATAAACATATCCATATTAACACAAGCAAAAACCCATGTCAAAATAACAGAAATAGAGGCAGCACAACCTCAACATGGACTCTGTGATGTTGACAATATAACAATATATCAACCGAACAAGGTTCGAAATGATCATCTGCAGCACCAACAGCTGTTTTTCTCTGGGATGGATTCAGATTTCTCCGTAGTAGCTTGCAGGGTTTGGATTTGTCCTGGAAACAGCATCAGTAACACTGCTGAGCAGTGTTCACACAGCATTGAGGGCTCTCCTGCTTCCATGTACTGCCCTGCCAGAAGGCAGGTGGGGGTGCATAAGAAGCTGGGAGGGGACACAGCCAGGACAGCTGAGACCAATTGACCACATGATGACACACTCAGCAATAAAAACTTAGAAAAGGAGAAATGGGGAATGTGTGGAATGATGGCGTTTGTCTTCCCAAGTTACCATTACACGTGATGAAGCTGTGCTTTCCTGAGGATAGCTGAGGATCTGCAATTCCTTATTTTGCTTTGCAGGTGTGCACAGATAAAACTGTCTTTATCTCAACCTGTGAGTTTTCTCACTTTTACCCTTCAAGTTCTTTGCCCCATCCACTGTTTGGAGAGTGAAGGAGTAGCTGGAGGAAGGACTTGGCTGCCTATTGCGGCTAATCCACGACACCACAATACAGTACTTTCTTAAATATGCAAAATAACAATAATTAGATTAACAGGACCCTACTTCTGTTGAGGTAGCCAGATAGTTATCCAATGAATCAGGCCATCAGCTCTGGGGCAGAAAAAGTGATCCTGCAGCGAAGGCAGGAGAATGCTGCCCAGAGAATTCTGTTCAGAGAAGGAATTTGCATGTGACTTTTACCCAATGCCTGAAAAATAAAATATTTGCAGATGATCTCTTTTTGTGTATTTCTGACTTTCCAGGCATTCAGCCTGGATTCCTGCTTTAAGAACTTCAAAGAACCTTCTTTAGCTTTCCCAATCTCAGCACCTGATATGAATGCACATTGATGAGTAAGACATTCATTTCAAGATGCCTTCACAATCACCTCCCTCTAAAAGGTTGGAGAGAATTCTTCACGAACAGCTGATCTGAGAGAAAATCCCCTGGGGAAAAACAAATCCTGAGGAAAATTAAGGAATTAATGTTGATTAAGAACTAACATACTGCAATTGAAGCATCAGGAGAAATCCATGTAACACGTAACAGTGGTATAATTAGTGGATGATTTACTTTCCATTACTTCATGGGCCTATACCTCAGCTGATGAGGACACAAAAAACATTGAGGCAATAAGATTATGTGGAAAACAGTTGTGTGAAATGCTCCTTATTTAAAGAACCAGAATTTCCAGGCAGTATACATTACAAGGAGATACGAGGACTTCGCAGGACATTACTTCATAACATAGTTGAAATTGCCCTGTGTGATAGTTTATAAAAAAACTTGGTTTGGATGAGATTAGGATGCTTGTACTTTGTATTGTTGGTTTTAATGGGATTTTGACTTGAAAGATGGAGTGGAGAAGACTTACTCTCAATAGCCTCATCTCTGCACATACTAAGCAGTTACAGGACAAAGCCAGAATTTTTTTTTTTTTAACATCATCTTCTCTCAAGCAACCCCATGAGTCAGCTGGGAGAGAAAAATGCCTCTGAACAGAGGAAAACTCGAAGACTATTAAAAGAGTCTTCTCTTATGAGAGACACCAAAGTAATTTTCCAGAGTGCCACAGAAGAAAGAGAGAAACTGGAAAACTCTAGGGACACGGTTTCTGCTTAGGCTACCATCAAAAGCTGCTAAAACCCCCTAGACATATGCCTATGTGTCTCGTACTTTAAAATCCCTTTTCCTCTGCTCTCCTTTGCTCTTCAGTAACAGTATGACTTTACGAAGGACTGTCTGCCACTAACTAAAGACACTTGAAAAGAACACATACAAATCAGATGGAAATGCTGAGAATCCAAGTCTGTAGCACAGATCCTTATAAACAGCAAGGTATTTCTGATTCTGCTCCAGACTCTGTGCTGAGTAGGAGCACAAAAGAAGACAAAGGAAAGGTAAGAGGCGCATTCGGTTTTCTGCAACACATCTGTTTCCTCCAACATCTTCTGGAATGTGTACATGCAAATATGTACCACCACCTTACTCGACTACTCTGCATCTAACGCAAATACTGCAGATGACAACGAAAACATACAAAACAGATGGACACTATGAAGAATCAAATCATACACAACTGAAAAAAGCATGCAGGACTACTGAAGACATCAGTCCATTGTCAAGTTACCTTATTCTAGAATTCGACTAAAAAGCCCAAATCCCCATAGTGTACATACCTCCTATTTGTGGCAATGTCTGCCTCAAGAGATGTGCCTTACAAGCTCTCCCCACAGCTTTTCTTCCTGTAGTGCACTTACTTATTCAATGTTTATAATTTCTGCAAGCTTTACTAATGCAGTATCTCAACTGTCTTTGCTCTACCCCCTGCCTGAGAGGCAGCATGTGCTATATGGTCAGCTGAACCAAGCGCTGCTTAATTTCAACTATCTGGCAAGCTAAGCAAATAGCCCTGTGAAACACCTGCAGTCCTCAGTTTTGCTTCTGATGGATTATCATAAAGCAGCACTACAACGGACATCTATACATATATTACATATAAAGTGAATAATAGAAATGTATCATTCCTTTTAGCTCAGTATTTAAATAAATGATATTTTTATTCTGACCGCATCAAACTTACATTTTAGATTTTATTTCATATCAGTACATCTTTTCTTTCATGAAACAATTAAAAGAACAAAAACAAAAAAGCAATGCAAGTAATTTTCATTTTCTTTACAGGTTCAGCTTTAAAAACTGAAAATCCAGTATTTATATAAAAAATATTCCATCAAGTGCCTGTCAGTAACTGTAACCACACTTCTTTACACAAGTTTGCTACTGCCTAATTGTACAACCTTGCTATCTCTGCCGAGAGCCAAGACTGACAAAAAGCTGTAACCACAGCATCATAGAGTAGTCCATTCTGGAAAAGATCTTGAGAAATTATCTAGTCTCCAGCCTTCTCTTGGACCTTATTTCACTAGGTTTTTACAGGGCCTTAGATCAAGTAAGCTGTGGTGCTGCCAAGACGAGCCTTAAATATTTCCAGCAAGGGAGATTCCACCATGCTCCTCAGAAACTTACTCTAGCGTTTAGTTATTTCTAACAGATTTCCCTTTTCCTATACAGAGATGAAATGTCTGATCTCACTATTCATCCTTCTGAGCAGAAAGCAGCTTCTCCTTCTCAACTATTTTCTATGTCCTGGATGACTGATGAAACCTTTACAAGCCATCTCTCCACTGAGGTGCTAGAATGTGTGCACAGGAAGGCAATGAAGCTGGTGAAGCGTCTGGAGCACAAGTATTTTGAGCATCGGCTGAGGGAGCTGGGGGTGTTTAGCCTAGAGAAAAGAAGGCTCAGGGATGACTTTCTTGCTTTATACAACAACATGGGGGCTGGTCTTTTCTCACACATAACAAGAGGAAATGGCCTCAAGATGCACAAAGGGAGGTTTAGATCAGGTATTACAAAAATGTCTTCCCTGAAAAGGCTGTCAAGCACTGGAACAGGCTGCCTGGGGTAGCAGTAGAATCACCATCCCTGGAGAGATGTACAAGATGTGTGGATGTGGCACTTAGGGACATCATTTCTGGGGGCACTTGGCAGAGCTGGGTTAACAGCTGAACTCAAAGGTATCTTTTCCAACCAAAACAATTTCCTTGAACTTTTCTCCAAATATTGAGTTCTCTAACATGCTAATCATCCTGGTGGCCATCTGCTGGACCTTCTCCAATTTTTCATCATTATCTCTCTCGAAATCAGAGGACAAGCCAGACACAGCACCTTAGCACACCTCTTACCAATACAAGAGAATCAGTTTGACTTCATTGCCACAAGCGCATACTGTTCAGCTTGGCATCCAGCAGCACCCCCAGCTCCTTTTAAGCAGAACATCCCAGCCAGTCACACTACAGGCTGCCTGCTGTTTGGGAATTATACCATTGTCACTGCACAGCTTTACACATACCTCTGTTAATGCAATTCCTCCTTGCCTGGTTCTCCTACATGATGGATTACTGTTGTCCACAAATACAGATGATAATTACGACAATGAATCTGGCCATTTAATTTGCACCTTTGATTTGAAAGCCAGAAAAAAAAGATGTGGAACAAGTGCTCTCTTTCTATTCTGAATCCTTTCGCCACACATACTCATAGCTTTTACTTGCCATGCTATAAAGCAGAGTCCTTGCAAAAATTAAATTCTACTTGTTTGATGAACAACTTAAATGAAGCTAAAAAGATGTATCTATTGGACTAGTTTAGCCTTAAGCCTAAACACTCTGTCCTAGCAGTAACCACTCAAAGATATGGGCTAAAGAAACTTCAGTCATTCGAAACCAATATTGCAAAATTCTTTGTTAATTTTGTTGAAAGCACTGCATTTCCTACCAGTTTGAAGAAACCCCTACTAAGGAGAAAAGCTGTATTTAATTTTTGTAGGTGCAGAATGTGATTGAGCAGAGACCAGCCAAGTAATGCCAAACTCAAAGGTGCAGATAAAAGCAGGAGAAGGACACAGGGAGATGCAACCTAGTTTTACAAAAAAAAAAAAAAAAGATTAAAAATTCCTCATTTTTTCTTGGAAGACTCACAGTTTCAGACCAGACAGTCTCTCAAAATCAACCACATCCTCTTAAACAGAGGCCTTCTATTTTCTTCAGCTACCAGTCTCTAAGTCCAGTAACTCATGTTTAACTACAGCAGTTCTTACAGAAAGACATCTATGACACAATTTAAGTTATTAAGAGCTAAACAGTCCATTTCTTGCTGTGATGTCTGAAAGGCTTGTCACTGTCCTTTGTACTTTCTTTCCAGTTTGAATTACTTTGGCTTCAGGCTTCAATCACTAATTATTGCTACACCTTTGTATATGAAATTCTGTCTCTATTTTTCCCTTATATGACTAGACACCACAACCAAGTCCTATCTCTTTCATCTAGTAAACTAAACAAGCTTAACAGTCTCTGTCTATGAAATTTTGATTCTAACCCAAAGTAATTTTTTTCCAGTTTGTCTGTTCCATTCAATTTTTAAAATCCCCACTGATTGCTGTTAAACACAACTTAGTTATTTGAATAGTGTGGTAGCTGAAAAATGTAACAGCTGCAACAGCATGTACAGATAAACAAACTGCAATTACAGGAAAACAGTACACAATCCATTAAAATTATTTTACCTCCACGTCACCTTATGATCAGACAGATAATGTCTAACCCTAAAAAGTCATGAACAACATATATGTTTACTAAAGACTGTCACTGTTAAAATTCTTTACATGGACCTCTACAGCAGGTGATCATATTGACTCCCAAGACAAAAATTAATATAAGAAAAGCAGAGATACATTAAACAGTGTGCTGCATGAGAAAAATACAAAGCAGCATCAGCTCCACTGAGCACAACAGACTCCTGAAAAGCATGTTATAGCCATAAAAACATTTTCTCAAACAACTGACAATTTTCAAAATATGTGTTGAAATAGCACTACCTATAAAATATCATTGTATTAACAAGAATTCTTTTTCTCTGTACTTAAATTAATGCTGTACCAAGCACTATATGGTCACATTAGCAGTATACACACAGGACAAAATGGATTTCAAAGAAAAGTAGTAAATCAACTACAGAGGAGCAAGCAAACATCCACACAATAATGTAGCTAGCCCTCTAATATTTTACATTTTTAACCTACTTCAAAATGAAAACAGAAGAAACATTTCAGTTACAGCTTAAAAATATTCCTCAATCTTTCAAGAATCAGCTGGAACAAATTTCTCCCTGCCAATGAACACACCTTTTCCGTTACTGCCACTGAAACTTCACAAAACATAATATTATTTCAAGTTAATATAGATTGGAAAGGGAAACATCAAAAATTCAGAAAGAAGTATGAAGTATTTTCTAGACTATAGATCTCTATATCTAGAATATATATAATAGTTTAAAATGAAACCTGAAGAAACAAAGCAGTGAAGTTACTTTCAATGACATCCTGCTTTAGGAAAAGCATTGCCTGTAGGTAGGGGGACATGATCCTTTTCCTCTACTCTGCACTTCTGAAACACACCTGGATTACTGTGATGGTTCCAGATCCTCCAGTAAAACACAGACACAGACATACTAGAGTGAGACCAGCAAAGGGCTGCAAAAATGATTAAGGGCTTGGAGCATCTGGTCTCTGGGCAGAGGCTGAGAGAGGTAGGACTGCTCAGCAGGGAGAAAAGTCAGGGTGGAGAGACAGGAGTATAATCAATACCTATTAAATCCCAGAGGGGACAAAAGGTCACTGAGCTAGCCTTCCCACCATTGTCCAGTGAGAAGGGAGTATACAATGGGCAGAAACTGGACATTTAAACATAAGGAAAAACCTCCTTTACCTAAGGGGGCTCAAACACTGGAGCAGGCACCCAGACAGGTGTCAGAGACTGAAATATTATAGTTTATGGCTTAAACACTTTTATGAAGGATTTTTATCCATTAAAACTGTGTAGTGAAGCTGCATCAATGAAGCTCCACTGAAGACCACCACACCCTGAATGGGCCACCTGGGTTGAGGCCCTGCATGGTAAGTTAATTTAAGATAAAAATGACACAATTTTTAGGTCTGGGCTGGGGGAGAAGAATACTTCCACAGCAGGGCCAATCCCAGCAACTGCCTTGTCTACTGAGACCAGGTTTCTATGGACACGCCCCAAAGAGGGGGGGAGGAGGTTTCAAGTGCATGGTGAAAAGCCTCTGGTCAGAAGCAACAAACATCTATTCTCTGTTACTCAAACTGGTTCAGCCAGGAAAGCCACATCTATGGGACATTCATGTGAGGGGCTGCTGAGGGGGTGTCATGATCCATTAAAGGCCCACTGAACAGTTCCCCAGACCCTGTAACAGAGCACTGCACGTGATGCAAAATAATACAACTGATCCACACTCTAGCAAGGCACAATGTCAAACCTGCCCCCTCAGGTGAGGAACCTGGGCATTCCCATCTGGCCCAAATGTTTATTAATCCACTGGATTCTGTGCTTTGTTGGTGGAGGACCCTTACCACCTAGAAGACCAGAGGATCAACGAGACATCATCAAGATCCATGGAGGGGTGATATGTTTCTACTTAAAGTGTCTCTGTGACTCCTCCTGTCCTCCCACACCCCCATCTCTTTTTCTATTTCTTTCTTTCATTTTGCCTCTTTTACTTTAAAATAAAATATATCAATTTTTTGCTATCAACCTCTAACCTCATTTGGTTCTAATCTTGGTTCAGGGAATATTTGAACCTTCAGGATTCTATCCATAATCCACAGAGAGCTCATTTTGCTGCTCTGTGATTAGAGTGGATCGTAAAAACAGGTTACAGAATCTCTGTCCTTGGAGATACTCAACTTACTTACCACAAGTAATCTCCAGCTAATCTTTCTCTGAGCACTAGACTATTGCTAAAGGTCCCTACCAATGTCAACAACTGTATCATTCTGTGAAGGTAAGAGAAAGCAAAAGTGCACACCAAATGAATATACAGAAAGTGTGTGTGTGTGTACACATACATTTACAAGTTAGTTACCTCCCACAACAGCAATGACCGCACAAGGGATGTGAGAATTATTACAAGCAGTGTCTGGCTGAGCAAGAATTAAGAGTTCATGGTCTCACAGGTCTCAGTTTTGTGTGTGCAGGAATTCCTTACTGATTCTGAGTCAAATCTGCATAAAAAAGCCAAAATTTCTCATCAAGAAAATGTCAAAACCATCAGGGCCACAGACATGACAAATTCAGGAAGGCTGACAATACGTGATATTATTCATTCTATTGGCAGCCACTCAAAATTCTAAGCATACTAAAACACCTTCAAGCTGGTTAAAACCACTCTGCAGGTGAATAAAATCTTATATAATATCATGTTTCCATAGATGATAGCATAGGCTTAGTATTTGTGCCTTCCTTACCCAAAGACACACTAACAAAACAGTGCCAATTCTACAGGTACCAGGAAATACCAAAATTAAGACTGCCTGCACAAAAGAACTTCAGCACTGTATCCCAAAGTCCAAAAGTCCTCATACAAAAAACAATGTGGCAAAATAAAGAGGAAAGATGTGATCTCTACTCTCAACTACTTCTCTAAGGTAGTGTCATCTATATCTAAGTTTCTGTCCAATACTGTCTTGGCAAGCTCCTTTGGGCAGCACCCTGACCCTCTGTGAACCTCCATGGGCTGCAGCGGTACAACCTTGAGCAGCAGCAAGTCCATCTTGGAGTTGGCTGGCACTGGGTCTACTGGACATGTAAAAAGCTTCTAGCAGCTTCTCACAAAAGCCACGTCTGCAGACTCCTGCTACTAAAACCTTGCCACACAAACCCAACACAGAAGGCATAATCATATCCAAGTTTTTTCCACTGCACTTCTGCGTTTGTCAATGCACTGAACGAAGGTACTCACTTAATAAGGAGCCACTCAGTATTTTGTCTAACCTTCTTCAGTTTTACGTACAACCCTTATGTTTCTCCAAACTCCAATTCCTCCCCTCCCATATATTTAAGTGCTTTTCAATCATCCTCTACTATTTCTCTCACAAGCTCACTGTCTTATTTGGCCTCACATTCTACCCTGAGAGCTTCTAGTGCCATTCCGTTCCCTCTCAAAGCTCTCATTTGTCTTTTCATTTCAAGAGCTTTCACAGAGACATTGCCAACTCAACTCCTTGTACCCAAGCTCCCTTTGTCCACACTGCTCCAGCCCCCGGTTTCATTCCTCTTGCCATTACCGAATGAGTATGACAAAGAAATGACAGAAATGACGAAGTCAATTGAGAGCTTTCCTCAGACCACACTCCCTGTTGTCCACTGACACTGGACATCCTCACCACAGCCCTGTGGCAGAACAAGCACAGTCAGCTGTTCTGTGGTGCTGGCAAGCATGCCCAAACAATGAGAGCACAGCATGTCTTGTGCAGGTAGAATTGCTGGAGATTCTTATACACAGATACTGAGGTGGATACCTGACACAAAAGTAGACTGTACCAAGTATCTTCTTTCAAATCCAAAACACTGAGGCACAGCAACACAGCACCATGTATATGGTGAAGTACACCTTGCAGAGATCTATATATACCTTTGGAGGTCAACTGGTAGGTGTTACCAGAATGTGCTACTTAGGCACTTGTCAAGTTTTGAAGATGTGCAACAATGGTGATTCCACAACTTCTTTGGGCCCTACTCCCATGTTTGATCACCCTCACAGTATATTTTTTGGGGGGAGGTATATCTACCACCATTTCCCATAAAGTAAAATATTAAAACTTACTTATCTGCTGTCCTATACCGTGAAAGATAAATGCAATTTAGAACAATCAACCGAAGAAAAAACACTGCGTTATCTACACCATGCTCCTTTTCTAGAAAGCTAGATAGTTTAACATTTCCACAGAAATAAAGCTTTCTTATATTCCCGTTAGTAGCAATCTCTAAAGACCACGATTCTCTGAAGTTTTCTAAGCAATGTTCTTAAAAATGTTGCCACTGGACACTACTGGAAAGGCAAAATCAAGGCTTCTCAAAATGAACACACTACTAGCTTTGAAAAATTCAGTCTCTGAAACAAACCACGTAATCGTTTTATCCTTCATCTCAAGAAAATGCAGGTATGGGTTGACATCCTTACAGACCAGGACTTTCCATCTCAGCATATTTCTATTCCTTCATTCCTCCTTTAACCAACTACCTCACATAGGCAAAAATTCAAGCTTCTGGGTTTTCTGGTGTAGTCCCCTCGCAATTATTCCTTAGGGAGTTATCCTAATTTTTATGACTACTTAAATACTCACAGAAAGAACGACAAGGATAATAGAACTAACAGAACAAAGACTGAAAAGACAAAAATTTAAAAAAAAAATCTTTAATTGCCCAGAGAATTATGTTGGAAAGATAATGAACAAGAACTTAGAGCTCTCCTGCAGGAATGTGCATGCAACCCATTTGATGTTAGTGAAGTTGATAGGATGATTCACATGAATGTAATGCTACAATTCAAGAGATATAACCTATTTAGAAAGAGCAACAACAGAGAACAAATGGTACTGTGTGCCAAAAATGTCACTGTCTGTTTCTGAGTCACTGACAATAAAAAATCATGTCTTAATAAAGAAAGTACAAGTCAGGATACTAGCTGAGGTTTGCTACAGATACGAAATCTCACACAGCAAGGTGGTTGAGCACGTATTGCTTCTTGATGGAAATAAAAGTTTCATTATCACAGTGGACATAACACAGAGTGAAATAACCTGGAACCTTCATGCTGCTATTATCAGAACATGCTCAAAGTTTCTAAAAATTGAGGACAATTTCTTATACTGAGAAATGTTAAATCCAAGCCAAGGGAATGCTATGTTCAACTTCATCCAGGCAGATAACAAGTACCCCACTGTTTCACAGAGAGCAAATACAGAACAAAGACCCTTCCTGCCCCCAGGTCTTAGAATCAAAAGACATATTCACAAACACATCTTTGCAAAACGACTTTAGCAGTCCCACCCCCTACCCATGCTATCCCCTCAGCTGACAGAACTGTTTGTAGCAATGCACAGTGAACCAGTTCAGGGAATCATATCTGAGTTAAACCAAAACAGGGACTTGATCTGAGTTAAAACTATCTGAGTTAAAACTACCTTCATTTCTTTCTTTTCACTCCCCCTCCTCCTTTTTTTTTTAAGAGTATACTTTTAATTTACCATTTTTCAGATTTAGTCCATTACCTGGTACAACTGAGGTGAAAGAACAGTGATACAGGTGCTGCCTAAAAACTTTTAGCCTGATTTGCCAACATGGCCAAGAAAGAAAGAGAGAGCAAAAGAAGGACTCAAGAAGTGATCACTGTCATAGGAAATAGTTTCTCCTATTCCAAAACACACACATTTAAAATAAAGTATCTAGAAATTTTCACCAATTTTTGACTTATCAATTAGCATGTATCAAATGCAAGTTTGCATTAACAGTAGCTTTGATTTTGATGGCTGTGTTTGCTCTGAGATCTTCCTCCTAGGCTTGCAGGTAGGCTATATTAACAAACTCCTGCAGCATGGGAGATAGCAACATACAGATACACAATTCTCTTTTCATTCAGATTTTATTTCACAAAATTGAATTGTATGCTTCAACGGGGAGATACTCTTTCAATACAAAGATCATTATTCAAGACATACAGACTGTGTACATGAGCACACCTGTTTATCCCTCATTTCACCAAATTTTAATAATACTTTTCTATAATGGCTCTTTCACTACCAAGGCCTCCAGTTAACACATTTCTTCTTTGAAATACCTTCAGTTTTCTTTTTGACTATGGTGCCTGTAACACACATGCTCTGCAAGAGGAATGAGATGCCCATTTGTTAGGAAAAAAGCAAGATGTTTTCAAGATTTGCTACACATTGCGTCTAAAAAAAAGAAGGAAGGATGCAAACAAGAACACAGTTTATGATCTTTTTAAGTTAAACAAGGAGACTTAAATTTGCATGTATTGTATGCTAAAACATGACAGCCACTCAAACGCACATTTCAAGGCTTTATAAAGTCTGGCTTGCAGAACGTCAAAAGAAACTATAAGCACTACGTTACTTGTTAGGTTTGGTCTTCAACACAGCATTGAAGACAACCTGGAGAGTACCTGGCACTCTGACAACATGATCAATCAGAATTACCTTGTCCATATTCTCAAACAAGCAGTTATTACTCCAAAAACCAAGACACAGAAGTATTAAACAGCTTAAAAGTTCAGTAAACTATCTCTCTTCATACACCTGAAACAAAACAATGACGGGTCCACTATGCCTATGCCTAAGAGAAAATATACCTCAGTCAAGGGATGACAAGAAATCAGAGAACACACTTTTTCCTATGTCCCATCACGAGCTTTCACTATAGACACCGCATAAAGGTGATACAGTGAAGAAAGCTCAATCGGTCAGCAAAATATGTATATTGCAGCTGAAATGTCCAGAGAATTCAAATTAAATACCTTAAAAGAGTTACCGCAAATGGAAAATGGCAACTTTATGGAGCTTGTAATTAGACAAATCCAGACTAGCTATCCTGGGAAATAGTTCACAATTTCCAAAGCTATCTTCCTATTAAATTTCATGCTTTTTATCTACATCTTGGAGTTGCTTAGGGGTACTTAAGAGTAATCAAGAATATTTTCAATATGATCAAAAACATTTTCAGTACGTCCCTCTCAAAAACAATTAGCTTAAATTTTGACTTGAAATTTATTTTACAATTCCTTACTATAACTCTTATTTACCAACACTAAAAAAAGCAGAAACTGGAAAAACATAGTATGATGGGCCTGACTTTATATGCGCAAGTGTCAAAAAACATAAGCACTAACTTTACTGGCACTTCAGGTCAACACTGGAACAGGCTAACTTACAATATAATTGATAATGTGTACAGCTAAATCTTATTTTAATCATCATCTCTCTTTCTGGACATGCAAAAAAGAAAATGCTTTCACCTGCCTGCCAGAGCGTCCTGGTTTTGGCTGGTTAGTTGTAGTGGTTTCAGTTCGCCTATTCAGGTTTGTGGCTAAATGCCAGCACACTTACTTAAATTTACCTGATTGCTTGTTGTGAGATGAGGATTAGGAATAGGTAAAGCAGGCTCAAACTTTATAAAGTACAAAGAAGTTTTATTAATATACCTAAGACAAGGGAAAAGAAAAGAAAAAAAAAAACCAAGAAAAACCAGACCAAACTCCTCAGACCACCCCTCCTTCCCCCACCTCTCCATTTCATTCTCCCTGACAACACACAAAAGACAACACTTTGACCTCCAGTCAGTTTACCACCTCAGAAACAGCTCTTGTTCCAGTTCATTTAGGGAGAGAAGTTTCTTTTGCTTACACCATGGATTTCTGTAAGAAAAATAAGTTTTTAATGGGTCTTCTGCCTCACCATCAGGCGCCGCCCGGAGCAAACACCAGCTTAATGGTGGATCCTCCCACACCAGTAGCCTTCCACAGCCACTATGGTGGGTTTATGAACAGTCCACAGGGTACTTTTTTAAGGATGTACAGTTCAATTGCAGCAAGCAACAGAGAAAATCCCTTCTTCTGTGCTAGCACACAGGTTCTCCTGACAACTCAGGTTCTCTAGCATTCTCCCCGGGACCAGGGCTCTGGGTCACAGCCTCTCCTCTCTCTTGGTTCTAGTTTCTCATCAGGCTGTACTTTTTCAACACTTACTTGTCTGTACTTAGGTAATCCAGTTCATTGGCTGCAATAAGAACCTCACATCCCCCTTTGGACTATATCTTCATATATTACAGAGAATTTATTAGCTCAGTCTCTAACCATAGTTCTCTAAAAGAGTTTTCAGCTTCACTCTGGAAGCACTTCTCATGCACTTTATTGTAAGTACCAGTTCTGCTTTCCTCACTGACTGTAAAGTCTCTGTGCTGCACTATGTCGATGTCCTCACTCGTTCCTCTCTCTGCGAGGAAGGATGGGTGTCTGTGAGTTTAGTCCAGGCATGGAGAGAGTTAATCTCTGTCTCTCTCTCTCCGGCAGTGTGAGGATCACGTGCTCTTTGCCGGGCTGCTTGAACAGGTCTGAGCTGGATGCCAGACGCTCTCAAGAGTCTTTGCCTGGCTCTGCCAAGCTGGCTCGGCCTGGTGGGGCCATCTGGGCCTGGGGTGACAGGGCAGGGCCTGGCCCGAGCTGGATGGAGTCCGGCCCGGTCCTTGCCTGGCCCGGCTCTCCCTCTTGTGTAGCTGACACACCGGCTGAGCTGGATCTGCTGAAAATTCCAATCGTTTCCTCCCCCATTCCCGGCTGCAGCGGCACGGCTGCCATAAAACCTCCCTTCCCCCCCCCCCACCCCCCCCCCGCATCCCTCCTTTGGAAGGAGAGGGGGGGCCTTACCAGTGAGAAGCAGGAGCTGCTCCTCTCTACACAGCAGCAGCAGGCCAAAAGAGGAAGAGCGTCAGAGAGTCTCTGCTTATATATGGTTTTTTCCTCGAAGGCGGACCAACTTTTTAATTGGTTTACCTACATATCACGCCTTAAAACTACCTGATTATTGGCTCTCTCTCGCAGGAAGGAAGTTATATTCCTTCCTGCAGCACAGATCACTTCCTAGATTTTGACCCCTCTGGCCTAACCCAGGACATTAGTGTAACTGTGTTTTGGATTCAGGATGAGAGGTACAGTGCCATGTTTTTGGGATGAGAATAATGTTGGTGGATGGTCTGGCTGTTGCTAAGTCCAGGACGTTTCTGTGTCTCACGCTCTGCTAGTGAGTAGCTGCACAAAAAGCTGAGAGGGAGCATGGCTAGGGCAGGTGACACGAACTTGCCAAAGTGACATTCCACACCACATCATGTTCAGTGTATAAAGTGGGGAAGCTACTCAGAAGGGGGGGATTGATGGCTCTTCAGGGATAGGCTAGGTATTAGTCAGCAGGTGGTAAGCAGTTGTACTGCATGGTACTTGTCTGTCTTGGGTTTTATTTCCCTCTCTCTCTCTCCTGTTCATTACAATTATTATCATTAGTAGTATTATATATTATTTTCTTTCCATTATTATACTGCTTTTATCTCAACCCACAAGTTGTACAATTTTCTTAATCCACTCCCCATATCACTGGGTCAGAGGGAAAGGGGAAGGGAGTGACCTGTATGGTACTCAGTAGTGGGGTTAAACCACAAGAGAGAATAAACTGTCTGCTGACAGAAGAGTTTCTTAAATTAACCACCATACCAAATATATTGATTCAGCTAATAGTGTTATTGCTAAGACAATAATTATTTCACCTAAGTAGTAAAAATCAATACCTATAATACCCAGATGTCTACATAGCAACCTAAGCACAGATTGGTCTCCTTAATTTCTACTGGCCAACAAAACCTGGAAGAATACAGAAACCACAGCAGCAGAAACACCTAAAATTAGCCTGATAAAGTCTTACATAGTTCATCTTTCCGTTTTGGATACACACTCAACAGAATACAAACTGCAGTACCAGAGAGGTTCCATCCAGATGCAGGTCAATACTCTTCAGGAGAGTGTAACAGGAATAAAAGCACTGAAGACTTGACTAGACCACAGAGCAGGCCACGAGCCTCACCAGCAGTATCATCACTAATTAACTTATGGAATAGATTGCTTAGAAAAGTGGTTGAGAAGCATTCACCACAGTCAGTTAAAGTACAAGGCGACTCAGGATGCACTGAAGTCTGTATGATACACTTTCAGACCTGCTCCTACTGCTAGACTCTTCATTCCATTCCTACATCATTTCTTATACACGCATAGAAGCATTTGAGTTTTGAGAGACCTTGTAGCTTATCTAGTCCAATGACCCGCCACTGGCAGCACCACCTTTCACAACACCAGTTTGCCCAGAAGACCTGCGTAGCCTTCCACGTCCTGGGATTCGGCACCCACAGCTCCTCTGGACCCTGCTCTCATGTCTTAGCACCCTTGCTGTAAAAACTTGCTTCCTAGTATCTAATCTAAACTTGCCTTCTTTCAGTTTAAAGCTGCTGCCCTGTGTTCTATCACAGCAATGACAGAGCAGCATTTCCTATCCCTAGTTCTGTATCAGTCGGGTCAGCTTCTTTACCTGGCTCACTGTGCAGCCAGCTGATCTGCATGGCTTGGAGAGATGGGGCAGGAAGTATCCTGAGAGGATGCCCATTCCAGCAACAGGGATCTAATGTGAGCAGGCTGTGAAACTGCACCCTGGGCACTTTTTTTAACAGAGTGGGCCTGTAGCTGGAAGTAACTAACTTTTGGTCCCACTCTAATTCATAGAAGCAGTCAGCCATAAACAAGAATCATTACCAAAACTAATGTACTAATAACTGATGATGAGCTCAGTAGAAAGGCAAGGACGATATAAAAGTGAACATGATCTTTTCACCTTCCAATAAAACTCAGGTATATTACAAACAGTGTAAAGAATGCTGTGAGTAGTTAAATATTAAGTTCTCAAAGTCCACTCAGCACATAAAATGCTGAAAAATAACCATGAAAAATAACAAATATAAACCCATTAAATTGTACTCTGGGAATTCCACTCCGTACAAATCTGTGAAACTGATCTACAGGCTAAGTAGACAAATGTACAATGATACTTGTAAAGAGAAAAAAAAAGTCATTCTAAGGCACCAAACAAATTCAGAGAGCAGTATTAAATTTCATAAGAAGATGTTTTCATGTCCATTGTTAACCAATTTGTTTCAGCAAGCTTGTGGAAAAAAATTTTAAAAGATATCTATTCATTCTTTGTATGTATGCTTTACTTCAAAGAATTCCAGCAATCTATTGTAAATCTAAAAAACTTCTCAGTCACGACAGCACATTGTTCCCCAAAGGAACAGTGGGTTAGATTCAAAGTACCAGCAATAGAGTTGTATTCAGGACTTTTTCTATAGAGCCTGGAATGGGCAAAACCTCCAGAGTCACTGCTGAGTCTTCAAGGGGAAAAAAAAAATAAGGTTGTGAACTTAAAAGAAGAGATTCTAAATCCCCACTGAGTAATTATAAGGAGAAGCTCTCCCAAACATTTGTTAACTAGTACATAAAAGGCAATTCAGTAAAGACCATGGTCAAGTCAACTTGCAGATTTAAATATAGTCATAATTAGCAACTATCACTGAAAAGGCAATCTCAAGAAGACAGACAAAATCCAGGCAGTGGTGAGAAAACTCTAATAATTAAAGGTATTTCACTAAGGCAGAGAGCAGTCTGAGTGTGTGCTATGCGTCTCAAATGACGATGCCCTTGCCTCCCTCCAGCTGCTCTGTACTGTTGGCCTGCTGGAAGTTTTCATCTTATTCCTACGCCTACCCGCATCTGCTAACCTGCTGCAGACAAAAGAGTCAGGTCAGCTGAAACACAATAAATATTACATCCATCTTAACCCACCATGTTCTGACAGAGGTGGGCTAGGGAGTGCCTAGACCAACACCAGCGATGGCAGGCACATCAGACCTCCAGCTGACAGGCAGGCAGGAAGTACTGGCAGCAACTTCAGCAACAGCCATCACCCCGGGCTTCTAGCTGGAGCTACCCTGTGAAGACCAACACTCTCATCAGCAAAGAACCTTTTCTTTTTTTTCTTTTTAAAGACAGTGAAATAATATCTGAAACGCTCAGAACAGCAAATCTCGTCAATTCCAAACCTAGCGGAGCATATAAAGACATCCTTCCTGCATGTTCACATTGATTGCACTGTGACACACCCCAAGCCACTATCTTCAATTGTTAAGAACTTTTTTACCTTTTCCTACGTAATCACAAAATACCTAATTTAACAATCTATGGGCATTCTTTAAACAAGATGCTATCGTAAGACTGTTCTGCCATTAGTAACAGAACATGCTGCCACCCTCTTCCACCCCTGCCTCCTTGAAGATCCCAAGAAAATACTAAGGATCACTAAAAGGACACCACCTTTCTGCTGTATTACTGGTATTTCTTCTCCTTTGAAGGCAGATATTGTTAACACCCCACTCTTCAGTGTCACCAAACCAGCACCTCCTGAGGACCAAAGGTATCCAGTCAGCTTTGTAATTGCTGTTGCTTTTACAACACTTATTTTGCCAATGATGGTATGTCCTGAACAAGGTCTGTTACCTTCTCATTCAAACTTAATACTTTAGCCAAAAACTTCATGGGGAAAAAATAACGTAAAGTAGAAGACACATTTTGTGAAGACTTGACAAGCTGGCTGACATGGTTCTGAGCAGCTTGGCTCACATAACACGACACTTAAAGGTTAAGTATCTGGAAGGAAAGCGGTTCATTCTCTCTCAAAAGCTTCGGTATTTATCTTTGAAAGAAAAAAGAAGGCAACAGTTCCTCAAAAAGCGAAGAGAATGGGTTTTGGAAAGGAACTATAGATATGCAACCTCTCCTGTGTTAGAATTAGAAATTCTGAGTTTTCTCCCTGCCAAACCAAAACCAAGTAAAAGTAACAATTTTAACTGGAAAACTATTTTCCTACATTTGGGTAACTCAGATATGACCAGGATTTCATGCACCTTTCTAAGCTGCCAGAGCAACTCCTACAAACTTAAGTCTAAAAAGAAGTGTTCAATCCCACCAAACCAGAAGAGATCAATACTTGGAATGAAAACCACCACTCAAGTCCAGCTGTATTATAAAGTCAGAAGAATCACGTTGAAGTTTTGTCATTTACTACTGCCCAGGAAGCTTGCATTAGGCAGCGGAGCAAACTGGCAAGTCTCGTTTTGTAAAAGCAGCTGACAGCACCAAAACCCGCAGCAACGGCCGTAAGGATCCATTCCGAGAAACAAAACCCTTCGACTACGCAGGAAATTGAAAATTATAACTGTTATTCCCTGTTTCTGGTTCAAGTGAGAGCCGTGATACCGGGAAGCACTTCCGAAGGTGCCGACACGTGGAGCGACAGCAGGCACAGCTGGGTAGAGCCTGGGGCCGGTCCGGGGCGGTGACACCGTGGCCACTGCCCCGCAGCCCCGCTGACAGGGGCACCCAGGCACTGCTACACCCGCTCCGGGAGCCCACGTGTGCAGCACGGAGAGCCCAGGGCCCTGCCTCCGGCAGCCGCCGCCGCCACCCCGTCCGATCCCGCCGCGCTCGGGGCCTGACGCCGAGCACACGGGAGGCCCGCGGGCCCGCAGTCTTCATCCCGGAGCAGGGCTGCGAGAGGCGCCCGGGCGCCACCACCGCGACTCGCCCGCCACGGGCGGCGCGGGGCGGGCCGGCCGCCCCCTCCTGCCCTGCCTGAGGGCCCGATGCCGGCGCTCCCGCAGGCTGAGCCGGGCCGGGCCGGGCCGGGCCGGGCCGCCGCACGTACCTGGCGCTGGCGCCGTCGCGGGCGGAGCGGGGCGCGCGCGCGGCGCCGTCACGGGGAGCGCGCGGCCGCTCCAGGCCTAGTGCCGCGCGCGGCTCCGCCCGCCCCCTGCTGGCTCAACTTCCGGGGTCCGCGCGCAGTGACGTCAGCGCCCGGGGGCGCGGCGGGGAATCCGGAGGTGGGGCGCGAGGGGCGCGAGCCGCGAGGGGCGGGCTGAGGGCGGGCGGGGCTGAGGGGCGCTCCCGGGATAAAGTCCTGAGGAATAACCCCGCCCGCGCTGAGGGGCGCTCCCGGGATAAAGTCTTGAGGGCTGCCGGCAACGCTGACATGGACCGGGCGCATTCCGGCATCCAGATCCCGGGCTGTTGCTCGCGTGCTGGTGGATCTCACTAGGAAGGTCGTGTTTCCATTCCCAGCTTTCCATTTTGATCACTTTGAGCTTGTAAAAAGAAAAGACGGTAAAACTTTTCTTGTTAGATGTTTCAAGCATCTTCAGAAGTACATGAGGACTGCGTTGTGGTGGCCTACAGTAAAACACCGACCGCCACAAGCAGTCACAACACTTCTGTACTTGCACAGCAAGAAGCACCTCGAGTTTGATTTCAAGGATGCAGTGCCTTCCGCCCTCAAAAAGCTCTCCAGCCTTGGTCAAAGGACTGCTGACAACCTGCATCCTGCAAATACTCTCGTGTTTCTGCCTGCACAGGATGGTTGTGAGGTGTTCCTCTCTCAGGGACACCTGAAAAATGCCACGTCCCACACGTGCAGCTGGAATGTTCCATCTGTCTTTGCAAGTACTGCTAAGCTGCAAAGTGAGCCAGTTAGCACTGACTCATGTTAAGAGTAGTCAGTGTTTTTTATTGGGGTCTTAATCTGGTTCGCCATCATTCGCCATCTCTTGCAGTACCCACAAAAAAAAAAAAAAAAGCCCACATCCCAAACAATAACAAAAATAAACCAGGAGATTATAGGAGTCTAGATCAAGTTTCAGGGACAGTTACTGTAAGTAGTACAGCTAAAAACATGCTGTGTCTCTGATCGTGTTACAGCCTTTTGTAATTACAGGTCCGGGGAAGGACTTAAGGAGGGCAACTTTATCAAATCAAGTCACAAGGATGTTGTGTTTGGAGATGCTTGACCCACAAAGAGATGTTGGCCACAGATTTGAAGCTCTTCGTATTACAAAGAGGTAGCAGTTTGAAAGGGGAGGTTTCCAAGATTCATAGGACTGACCCCAAAACTCCAAATATCAGACTGAAGAGGAACCAGAGGTAGTGTGTAGTTAATAGCCTTTTGCTGGAAGCTGGACTTTCATCTTCTGTTTGTGTGTAGAACTGTGGAACCCCAATAATACCAGTAATAGGCTAATACTGGCGAAAAAACCTGCATGCCTATTGAATGCCAGGTTGTACAGGGCTTTGAGCAGCCTGGTCTAGTGCAAGGTTCCCTGCCCATGGCAGAGGGGTTGGAACAAAATCAGCTTTAAGGTCTCTTCCAACCCAAGCCATGTTATGAGTCTCTGAATTTATGAATGTCCGGTAAGGTTCTTGAGCTCACTTTTCAGAAATACGAAGTTCAATCTATGGCCTAACACCACCTTGTCAGCTGGACCATGGCACTCCAGGGATGGTGGCTCCACCATTTCCCTGGGCAGCCCATTCCAATGCCCCATCACTCCTTCTGTGAAGAAATTCTTCCTAATGTCCAGCCAGACTGTGTCCTCTTGTCCTGTCAGTGGCTGCCCAGGAGAAGAGACCAACCCCCACCTGGCTACAGGCAGTTGTAGAGAGTGACAAGGTCTCCCCTGAGCCTCCTTTTCTCCATGCTAAACACCCCCAGCTCCCTCAGCTGCTCCTCACAGGACTTGTGCTCCAAGATCCTTCTTGAGCCTTGTTTCCCTCCTCTGGACACGCTCAAGTGTCTCAATGTCCTTCCTAAACTGAGGGGCCCAGAATTGGGCACAGCACTCAAGGGGTGGCCTCACCAATGCCACAAACAGGGGAAGAATGACTTCCCTGGTCCTGCTGGCCACACCATTCCTGACACAGCCCAGGATGCCACTGGCTCTCTTGGCCACCTGGGCACACTGCTGGCTCATGTTCAATCTGCCACTGTCCCTTTCTGCCTGGCCACTGTCCAGCCACTCTGTCCCCAGCCTGTAGCGCTGCAGGGGCTTGTGGTGGCCAAAGTGCAGGACCTGGCACTGGGACTTGTTAAACTTCCTATCATTGGATTTGGCCCATCAATCCAGCCTGTCCAGGTCCCTCCCAGAGCCCTCCTACCCTCCAGCAAATCAACACTTGCTCCTGGCTTGGTATCATCTGCAAATTTGCTGATGGTGGACTCAATGCCCTGATCCAGATCACCAATAAAGATATTAAACAGGACTGGGCCCAACATTGATCCCTGGGACACCACCAGTGACCGGCCACCAACTGGACATGGCACCATTCACCACCACTCTCTGGGCCCAGCCAATCCAGCCAGTTCTTAACCCATAGAAGACAGCACCTGTCAGTTGTGCATCCAGGATTATTAAAACTGCTTTCATTTCAGTTCACAATTTAAGCAAAAACGTAATTTACTTATGTGGATTAAGTGAAGGTAAGTTTGAAACATTTAGATGCATTAGGCATTAGTTTCATAAAATATCTTCAAAAACTCAGACTTTACCCATGTATGGTAATCAGAGCTGCCTTTCAAAAAAGATAGTGGAAAGAATGTGGTTTATGAAACAACAGTCCCCTACAAAAAGCATAAGTGGCCATAAAATTAAAACTGTCTTGGACTGCATTTAGTTAATTACTTTCAATGTCTCTAGTCTGTAGAAGGCTACAGACCTAGTTAAAAGGGATGAGTGGATTCAACATTTGTTACATTGTCCTTCATGGACATAGATGGCCTCTGAGACTGTAAAGGAAATACAGGAGTATGACAAGGCTGAAACTGCATAGCACATCTTTTTTGTATTAATTCTTTCCAAACAAGCTGGATTGAACCAATTCATATTCAGTTGTTGTGACTCCCCTTGTAATGACGAGTTACTCCATACAAAGTAGATACAAATGGAAAGTGTGATAGCCTGGTTTTGGCTGGGATAGATTTAATTTTCATCTTAGCTGGTACAGTGCTGTTTTGCTTGTAGTATGAGAATAATGTGGATGACACACTGGTATTTCAGTTATTGCTCAGTAGTGCTTACCCTACATCCAGAACTTTGCAGTTTCTCATGCTCTGCCAGCAAGGAGGTGCACAAGAAGTCATGAGGGGGCACGGCTAGGACATGCTTTTCTAGTATGAACTAGATATGTCTCATTTGTTTGCCTGGACTTGTTCCCTGGAGGAGTCCTTTCTGTTACCATGCATTTGTTCCCCCCGCCCCCCCAAAAATATAAGTAATAAAATAAAGGTCAGAGACCTTATTCCTTTCCCCTGAAATAATTAGGAAATTGAATTTGAAAGAGAGGGCGTTTCAAAGAGAAAAATTGCCAACTGTCAATCATACGAAATAATGGCAACACTGCACTGAAAACAGCTGTATAGAGGGCTAAAAAATTCAAACCTAGAAACAAGACTCAGATTTTCAAGAAAACCACTAAAGCAATAATCCTTTGGAAAGAAGGGTCCCGGGATGCACTGGGGATAAGCAAGCCAGCCAACTGATGAAGTCACCAAGTGACCTGGGCAAGTGGCTCTGCCAGTGTCTGTCTGCATCATGGAAATGAGAAAAGCTGTTTTAACCGAGGGCTGCAGTCTGTGTGACAGAGCATGCAGTTTTCAGTGCTGCCAGTATGAAAATACTGTTTTTAACTTAGAAGAAAAAAATATACCTTGAACCATATAAAAAATGGGAGAAATTTGTTTAAGACTTCATATCTAAAGAGAAGCACACCAAGGGGGTCAGGTATTTGTTGATGACAAGTGATCATGGTCTGAAAACAGTTCTTAGAGTAACAAATAGTACTTAGAGTACAAATAGTAACAAGAATTATTTCAGATGCCTGAAAAAAGTCATCTCATCAACTTAAAAAACTGAAGAGAAAATATGAATGAAAGTATTGTGAATGAAACCATTTTGAACCCCAGAATGTGAGCTTCTGAAGTTTAACACTGTAGCTTAGTGAAAACAGGGAAGAAGTTCTTAAGGTCATAAATATATGCAGGATAAATAGAAAATCAGGGAATTTGGTAATGGATACAAAGAAAACTGGGATAAGTGAGATAACAGTCAAAGCATAAAAGAGAAAAAGCTGCAATAGGCAGTATTTTTTTTATTCACATTCTGCAATGCACTTTATTATATGTTCTGTGTTGTCGTAGGTCTTATTTGTTTCAATTGATTTTTTAAATATTTTTTGTCTTTTTAAAAACTGCCTGAAGAACTTCAATCAGCATGAAGATGCTGAAAGAGAAAGCAAGCATTTTTTTCTTTTTTTTCTTTTTTTCTTATACCACCTGCTCACAATTAAAACTTTATCTACTCCAGATAAGACAGTAAAGGTGGGTAGGATTTTAGAAGCAGCTGACAGATGACTGTAGCAAGTAGGATGTCTGATTTTAATTGCCACCCTGCAATGCAACTTCCATAAGCAGTTGTTAGGGCCTCCTGTAATTCTCAGTGCTTGTAGAACACCACAGTCCTTTCTTCAGGAGTCTCAACATTGCTGCTTTCAGAATCTGGCACTGAGTTACTATAACACCATTAGTTCTCAGTCATGGTACTGCTAACCTTGGCAAACAGCTCACAACAGGGTTCTCTGAGTGGACTGAGACTGATCACTTTTCATTTACACTAGTCGGGTTGACATTTGCAATTAATATTGTCTATTCATTCCACTTGAGCCATGCTCTGCATCCTGAAATTGAAGGATATGATCCAGTTTAGGACTAATTATCTTTGACAAAAAGGATTCAGAGGGTATCAGACTGGAGAAGAATCATACAGAAAACTGCACTGTCATTTTGCTGTGTCCTATGGACCATCTCATGTCACCTACTTTATGATTACCACAAGATACTATTTAATGCTGATCAATGTGTTTGCACAGTATAGGTCTCTCTGTGGAGCAACTTAAACCCAGCTTCTGTCAAACCCCAATGTGGAAAACAAATCAATTTTTTTTAGTCTTAAATTTTTTTTTTGTTTTGGTTAATGACAATCCCTACTTCCAGAGATTAAAAAAAAAAAAGAAAAAAGCATAGTCTTGTCAAAGTCCCTTCTGAATCAAAGCTCAAAAGAAAAGAAAGTGTGGGAAAAAAAAATTCTCTTTAGAATTGCCTTTGCAATTTCTTTTCATTTCCTCTTTTGGCTTGACATTGATGGAATAGACTTTATGTATACAATTTATAGTGCATAAATACAGAGAATGCATTTAATGAAAAATAGAAATATATTCGTTTTCCTGACAAAGATAATGTTTTACCTTTTCTGAAATATTTTTCACAATGGTTGAACTAGAAACTTTAGAAAAAAGGTGAAATACTGAAAACTCATTAAAAAACAACACTGCTGTTGAGTGCTCTGCAGGGCTGGAAAACTTCTCTTTTGGCTTTAAAGGTTTCTTTATTCAAAATTTTTATTTAACTTGTTGTTTACACCCTGAATCTGTTTCTTACATCCAATTCCTGGATAATTTATTTTGGTTCCTGCTATTGTGCCAAAAGTATGATATATAAATATTCTTAAATTCATGTTCAGCAGTTTTTGCTGAAAGTTGAACATACATAAATCTGTTGTGACATTCACTCTTATGCTTCATTATATGTTCTCAAGAGTTTTTACAGTCTTTTATGTCTTTGTTTTTCACTTACTGCTTTTGCATTTGTTGTAAAGATTAAATATATATGATATATATTTCAAGTTACCACTCGTAATTCTTTGGTCCTGTATATAGTTGTTACAAAAATGCCAGACTGATATGAAAAGTTTTGGTGGAATGAAACAAAAATTGGAAGCAACACTCATGGCAGAACTTTATGGTCTGTGTTCTACTATTTACTCTGTAGATATATGAGTTTATGATGCAAACCTTGCAAAGTTATTTCACTGCTCTTATATGTGCAAACAATTTAATTGTACTTTGAATTTTGAAATATTTGATCTTAATATAACATTACGTGATTTATTTTTGCAAGAATGTACTCAGCATACCTATAATTTTTGCATTCTAAACTATCAATCCCTCAACTCCACAAATGATTTTTGAATAAATTACACATTTTAGAGCAGATGATTGCTTCAGGGTATTATATAACTTCTCTAAAAAATTGTACAACTGCCATCTAAACATTTGTGTACACAAAATGGAAAAGCAAATACATGTACCTTTTCTGTTATGTAGTTAAAGGGCACTTTTTGATGGAGATACACCTTGCAGGGAGTTATCAGTGTGCTGATACCAAAGTCTGGTGGAGCTACAGTCAGTGATTATACAGAACCTGCATAGCTCTTGGAAATAAAGAACAGACTGCCATGTTCTGGTTCAAGGAGCCAGATGACTAACACTACACATTCGCATTGCATTAATGCAACAACCTCTCTCAGTTTCCTCATTCATGAAGTGGAAGGGCACGTGTGAAACTTAGGAGCCTTAACTGAAATTTATTGCTTGAAGACACCTAATCCATTTGCCTCTGAAAAAAAAGTCTTCACAGCACTTGTTTGCCCATCAGCTTCCTGAAGTTAATCCATACCTGCAGATAGGATTCCTGTCAACAGAATTTCCTTCCCAAAGCCACATCTGGCTTTCCATAGAAAGTTATCTCTTTGCTAGTCATATACCAGAACAAAAACCTGCCATTTCAACCTCTTATTTTCCCAATGCTTGTCCATTATCTAGAGGAAAGGCATAATCTTAATCTATATTAAAAATCCATTTAAGACATGTTAATTATATGGAATATGTATGTATTTACATATACATAAAGTGTCCTGAACACTAGCAAACAACTCCTTAAAGATGAAATTTCTGAGTTTTGCAGGTGAAATCCAAGTGAAAGCAAATACTGCATTTCTTGAATGATTACCTGCAGGTGGTTGGTTTCAATTTTACATTTATTGAATTCTTGATTCTTTAAGACCCTGCATCAGGTTTGAGAAGGCATAGGCTTTACTGGTGAGCATTTGGATATTTGTAGGTTGTGATAAAAGATGTGCTATGGATTTGTAAGTGTAAATTTAAAGTTCAGAGAACTTCAAGAAAATAAAACCTGGGGCAAAATACAGAAGTTTAAGAAAAAAATACAGCTGACTAGCAGCACACCTCCCACTATCCCAGGTAGCAAAGGTAGCTTAGAACAATGCAAGAACATAGATATTACAGAATTAATGTGGAACACTAGGAGCAGAAATCCTAAACCTGAAATTATTATCCGTACAGGACCTACACAGCTTTTGGTCTGTATAAAATTCAAGCAGATTAGATATTTACCCATCTATAGTTGAGTGGCAGCAGTACTCACATTGTAAATTATGGCAATATTAATAAAGCAGTAAGTTTGTCAAGGATGCCAGAAAGGCAGTATTAAGGTAGAAAAAAACCCAGAGTCAAGATGACCCTTGAAGACCTATGTGACCCTATTTCTTTATGGAAACCAAATATTCAAAAGTTATTGACTTTTTACGTCAAAAATAGAGATTATGGGAAAAAATGATTAAATTGTTGGATATTAGACAATCACAAATCTACCAAAGTTCCATGCATAATCATATTCCATCCTCTAGTGAATTAGTCTAGGGACAGAATATACATAACCATGTCATTAACAGGTATTGTAAAGAACATGCATGACTGCATTGCTAATCATTCATCAGGTGCTTTCTAATGACTGAATGCTTGTTTTACGAAAGTAATTTTAATTAATGTTTGTATTTACTGAGAGAGCTGAAAATACATTATTTTTCTAAAAGGTTGCCCTAAAAGGAAGAAGTTATGTGCTGTTGCAGCAAAACTCCATCATCAACGAAGTTTGAAACCTGTGTTTGGCATGGCAGACATGGTATTTTATTTGACACAGCAACTGCAAAAAATCAAACCTGTTGAATATGATCACGATTATGTGGTTCTTTACCTTATTTCCAGATAGAGTATGGATGTAACTCATGGCAGTGTGGACACTGAGGCAATTGTCAGTTGGAGCTTGGATCAATTTACCGCAGAAACTTTTTAATCGGGGTGGAGGCACCAGCCCTGGAGGTACTGAAAAGATGTGCAGATGTGGCTTGGCGGTGCTGGGCTAATGATTAGACTTCATGCTTGTAAGGGGAAAGACAGAACTGTCCTGCTCTTACCCAGTGGCTTACTGCTGAATTAATGCATCAGGGAGAAAACACAGTGAACAGGACACAAAGGTCTTGTTTTGTTCTGTTCCTTTTTTTGTTTTTTTGCATTTTTTTCCAGTGTGACTGTTTAAAGATTACAAGGTGTGAGAATTTAAAGGATAGCAGCCTGTTTGGAATAACTCCATGTATGGACCTTCACATGTGAGAGTAAATGAGGGGTTTATTCTCAATTAGATTATTTCACTTGCAGAATGCATCCCATTCCAAGTAAGAATTCCCCAGAAGAGGAGGTTTTTCACAAAACGTATTTCAGTCAGTTTTACCACATAGGCAGAAAATGTATAATGAGCAATTTTAACATAAACACACTTTCTTCAGTAGGAGATATTACATTGTATCTTCTCAGAGATCCTTGCAACCTAGTAACAGCTGAAGTTGTCATGGCTATAAAGGTCTTCATTCCGTTGTGTAATTTGTACCAACCGTGATTTCAGTGACTTCTTGTCAGTTTAGGGATAGTTGTCTATTAAATTTAGAGACACAGTCTTAATTCAGAAGAGCACTTCACTCGTTAGTATTTGGTAATTGCCAGTTCTCCCTGGGACACTTGTTTCAGAATCACTTTCTTCAGGGGAAAAAAAAAGTATTTGAATTTATTTTTCCTTCTTTGCATGAGTCCTTAGTTTTTAGAGTATTTTTCTGTCAGCGCTGTATCATTGTTTCACTTGCTCCAATAATTGCTAACAGTCTTCTCTCAAATGATGCTGCTGAAGAGGAATAACCTGGTTCCTCCATCATTTGTTCCTCCATCATTTACTGATGGGTATTACAAGGCCTTTAGCCCCACCTGCTCAAGACCTTGCATGCTTTTCTTGTAGAGCCTGCCTGGCAATCTCATTTAGTTTAGTCTGCATTTCAAGTGCTGGGGTCCAAAGGTAGGGGATAAAGCAAGCTCACCTTTACTCATTATACCTAGAATGGTTTTAGAGATCCTGCTTCCATTCATAACACTGTTTACAATATGGAAAATTACTATAGAAAAGTGGTTTTTCTCCAACAAGAATCTCTTCAAGATCTATCTTCTCACTTAGAAATCTCCCTGTTGTCATCAAGTTATTCTCTTATTTCATGTCTAATTGAACAGTGGATCTAATTCCTCTATCTTTCAACTGCTGCCTTGGGAGTGTGATTGCACATATTTTTAGGGAGCTCCATAAAATAGCATTATATCAGCATATAATTGATGTTTTACTGTACCTAAGACTCACTAGTACTTTGTGAAAACCTCCCAGCTGAGAGGGAAATGGAATATTCCTACCAGCAGAAGCTACCTGGAAGAAGCCAGCCTCATGCCTACCATGCACAGTTGTGATGATGTAGAGGTGAATTAGAGAACACCTATTTGCCATCGTGCTTATTTCCTGAGCAAACAGCATGGATGCACATCAAATTCCCTCTCCTAGAATAAAGCATGGCCTATGGGACATATCTTTCAGGACAGCAGCCACTAAAAAACAGGGCTGTGTCCAAATGTTAATCTGTTCCCAAAATATCTCTCTTTCTCCTCTCTTTTTGAGTTTCATTATTATTGATGCAAGTTCAATTTTGTCCTGCTTCTAATTTTATTAATTACCTTTCAAAAGATGAAAGATGTTAAGATTTGGAGCATTCTGAAGGGGACATTAAACAAACCTAATTAGAGATATTCCATGCCATGAAGTCTCCCATTGAAGCCTGTTTTGTAAAAGGTGCTAAGTATATTAAATTGTTAAATGATAATTAGGTGTGAGCATCAATGATAATGTATGGTTAACCTAGTTTGTGCTAGCTAATCCAATTAATTTCTATAAATACAATCACTTCCTTTTGAGCAAATTCAGTTGAGCCAGTGAGGCCAGCTCTTGCCCACTCAGAAAGGTTTGTTGTACACAACAGACTTTAGTTCTTATTTTTGACCAGCTTTCCAGGAACAAGTAACACGATCAGATTGCAGTGGTCACGATACTTAGGGCCCACACTGTAGCCAACAAATCTGACTCCTGTTGCTTTCATTTATTTAGGCTAAACATACATGTGAGACATTCCTGGATCAATAACCAGTGTCAAAAAGCCAGGACATTGCATCACTCTTAAAAATTAATTTAATCTTAAATCAATTTTAGAATCAGGAGAACTTTTTAAAGAATATAGAACTATTGTTTTATGAAGAAAAGCCAAAGAAAGCAGCAGTCTTACAGTTGTAAAAGTATTCCTAATTTTACACAAGCATCTGTGGAATACATTTATGCAATGGAAATATGGTCAGCTCTTTCAATTTTCAATTAAGTGTCTAAGTTTAAAGCAAGCACGCTTGATAAATTAATGGCATGTTACTTAGCAATCATGATAGTTGCACAATTATTATTATTATTATTATTATATTATTATTATTACTGCAATTTTATTGAACAAATATGAATGTTGTAGAAGTGTGTATTCAGCATTAAGTAATATTGCCAAGATGATGTCTCTTTTATACCCTAAAGGTTACTTGGAATGGCTACATTGCCAGCAAAACCAAGCCCTGGAATTTCTCAGTAAGGCCTGCAGGTCAAGTTCAATGTGAAACACATTTGCTTGCACTCAGATATCCTAAAAGATGCGTTTATAGGTTTGGATAGGAAAAACATCCAAATAAAATACTGTGGAAAGGTTCAGCTTTTATGTTGTTATGTTTTTACACATGTTAGTCATTGGTCATTATGTGGGATTCCCGAAGGCTCAGTACTGGAGACAATCTTGTTTAATATCTTTTTCAATTATTTGGACCAAGGACTAGAGGGGATCCTCGGTCAGTTTGCAGAAAACACCAAATTGAGCAGGAGTGTTGACCTGCTGGAGGGTTGGATGGCTTTACAAGGGATCTGGACAAGCTTGATCAGAGGGCTGAGGCCAGTGATGTGAATGAAGATCAGCATCCTGTACTTGGGTCACAACAACCCCAATCAATGACATAGGTGTGGGCCAGAGTGGCTGGAAAGTGGCACAGCAGAAAGGCTGCTGGTCAACAGCCAGCTGAACATGAGCCAGTGTGCTCAGGTAGCCAAGAAGGCCAAAGGTATCTTGGCCTTTGTCAGAAATAGTGTGGCAAACAGGACCAGGGAAGTGACTGTATGGATATTCCCACTTAAGTGTATGTGAGGCGTTTTAGTCTCAATTAGCTTATTCATTTGCAAAGTTTATCCTCTTCAGAGTAAGTGTTTCCCAGAAGGGGAGCATTTTCACAAGAAGTATTTCAATCACTTTAACCACCTAGGCACTTTATGTGACCATACAAAAAGTTAATTATGTACAATGGATTTTGATAAAATAGGAGAGAATATTGTAGACTGCAGTTTCCATGTACACTAACACATTATTTGTATGGCTTGGAGTATGTGTGCCTCATTTGTCAGAATACCAAACTTGCCATCATGGAAGATCCCTGTAGACATGTTTTAAACCTAAGTCCACCACTTGTCTTCAAAGGTGAAATACAAAGCAAAGACAAATGGTTTTTACACTTCATCACTTCCTTTATGATCTGAAATTACTACAGTGGCAGCAGAGGAAAAAGTCTATTTTATTCTTTAATTAATATTTTGAGCATTTTTTAAGCTCCAGTGTCTCACAGCCCTTTTGTGTTGCAGTGTTGTAACAAGATCTTTGGAGATTTGTAAGATGCAATTCTCCACATTTTCATTTTAAATGGTCTGATGCTTTATATGAAAAGAAAAAAGAGCAATTGAGAGCAGAAAAATCTGTGTTTCAGATAAGACCCTAAATCAGCTCTAGTAATATGGTTATCCATGATGCTGCTGAAGCCTTTAGGGAAAAAAGCATGCCTTCATCCTGTTGAAGTTGTCTAAGTTATGTCCATAATAGCATCTGGGTGAAGATGTGCTGGGAACATGAATAACTCTGCTGAAATTGCACCCTTAGCAAGATCCTTCCAGAGTCTTTCATCAGACAGAAAAAACTGTTCCATTGGACTTCTTAGAAACTTAAAGAAAAATTATGGATTATTTCTGTAGAGCTAAAGAGATACTAACCATGCCTTCTGTATCAAAAATGCCATGTTAATAGTTTTAACCAGTGTGTAAGAAAAATATTTAGTATTCAGAGAAATATTTAATATTCAGAAAAATTTTAGTATCAAACCAGGATTACTTTGAATATGAAATTTTACTATATTTATCAAAAAATAAATACTAAACTATTTATTATTTTCTCAATTTACTGTAAAGATAATCCTCTGAGCACGGCCAACAAATAATTTTTTAAAATAAAAAGGTGCTTCTCAAAACTTCTGAAGCTTCTCTATAATGTGTTTTTTAAGCCATAAAATACATTGGATGTTAAATAAGGACTTGTGAGGGCAGTAAAGCTGATGCATTTTTGATTTGGAATAATGGCCAAGCATACTCATCCTGGAGCAACTCAAAAAGGACTGCAGATGTATGGTCTATACCTGTCCCTTTTCATGTGTTTTGGGTGATTTAATAAACAAGCACCAAAAGAGAAAAAAGGTCCTTGAGTGACACTAACTTGGGCAGGCTGACTCCAACTCCAAAGTGGTAGATGGAAAACAGGAGCATTTGCTTAGCCTGTGTCTAAAGTTGCATTACTTTCAGAGTGAGTTTTATATTTTTGAAACAATTCTTAATTTGTCATTCAGGTTTATGCCTCTGCAGTACTGAGATACAACCTCCTTGTATTTTCCTGTATTGTTTCTCATCTTATGCATGAGTGAACAATTGCTTCCTGGATGGGGTGACCAGACAGTAACAGGGAAACACTCTTTAGTTTAGAACTCCTCAAGATATCCTACTTGAGATACATAGTTCTGAGCTTTCTAATCCTGTGGGTTATGGCATTAAATTAATCTTGTTGAATCCAGAAGAAAGGTGCTACCCGAAATCTGTCAAGGTAATTGTTCTGCTTTATCCTCTGAGACGGAAGTCCTTTGTGTCAAATAAACATTTTTTAAGTGTTTCACCATAATGTCCTCCTCATCTTCAAGATCTGCATCTTCTTTCATCTCCCATCTGAAAGAGAAAAACCATTTTATTAATTTTTAATGTGTTTTAAACTAGGCTTTAGAAAAATACAGAACTTGTTACTATCAATTCATTGCCCTCCCCAGCCGTGGTTTCACCAGTTGAGATTACTGAATCATGCAAAATACAACCCCCAAAAACCTTGCCGCACAGAACTTGGCATGGCCATGAGGCAATTGACACAAATTGTCAAAGCTACTACAAAATCTTACTTATATGTACTTCAACAGTACTTTTTTTTTCCGTTTTAGGTGTCACACACACATTGGTAGAGGTGGAAACCTTGTAAAACTTGCAGAGAGAAAAAGTGGAAGAGCTAACACACATTTTGGAAGTTTAGCAGATGCTCTCAATACTCTCTAAGTTTGCAGTGAAATGTCACCACATGAAGTCCAACCCAAATATTTAATGTGAGTTGTCATAATTCTCTGGCAGTGACAGTACTATTTTGCAAAATACCACAAAACTGACTGGCTCTTTGTTTCTTTAGCCATCAAGTATAACAATCTCACCATAAATAAATGACATTAGATTCTTCCTTCCCCATGTGAATATTCATTTCTAATTTATTTTTATGAGCTAGTGCCACTAAAATTGAAAAAGTGAAGGACTATGAAGATGATTTTTTTTAGTCAAATACAGAACCTTCAAAGTCATGCAATATCTGTTAAAGAAAATCAGGATAATAAATGCAGCAATAGTGCTGATGCGCAGTCAGGTAAACTTTGTATCACTCCAATTATGCCTACACAATGCTCTCTTCTGTGGCTCTACCACTTTTACAAGTTCTCTGGATATCTAAGAGTCTGATATCCCTTTAATATTAATCTCATTCTGTTCTAAGTAGATAATAAAGTGTAAGTTTCCAGTTCAGATCACCTGAAGACAAAAGGTAAAGCATCAAATCATTAAAACTAATAGGTTATAAATGAGCCATAGGATGATGCAGAAAAGTAGGAGATGTAAAAAATCAGACAAACAAGGACTGCTTTTAGGAAACTGACAGGAGCAGTACTTTAATCCTCTCCCCACACTTCTTAGGTCCTCTTTCATACTGCAAAAATAAGAAGCCATATACAAGTTTAGATTGGTGAATAAATCAAATATAATACAGAATTGTGGGACGACTGTATTACATTCCTTATATTTGCAAGGAGAGAACAGTCATTATTGGCAGTAGAGCATCATGTACACTTTTTTTATCTAGAAGCTTATTAAAACCAGAAGGAGAACAAGTGCTTTGTAGTAAAATCTCATTGTTAAAAAACAATTAGGAAAAAAATATGTTCAATGAACATGTATAAATTAGCATGTATCCTTCACACCTTTACCTTAAAAACTGAATCTGATAAACCATACTACTGCCTGAAGGAGTATCAGAACAAGCAAAGCATACTATGAATAAAATTATAAGCACTGAATGCCTATGATCAAGGTTTTGCAATAATTAACTTCCTATTACTCCACTCATATGTGACTGCCATCATACTTAACCTTATGTGAATATTAGCATTAGGTACAATTATTTGCTGTGTCTGTCTGCTTCATTCTCTGGTTTATGATCTAAAATCTGGCTGTATGAACCTTCAGTGCAGTCACTTTCGCAAGCGTCCCCAGTGAATGCTGTTTAACAGAGTGACTGGTTTCCCCTTTTCCTTTTGGTAATGTACCTTCTCTTCAAACCTAGGAAGAAGTTGTGCAAGCCTTAATTTGAATTTATGATCCTCAGAGTTATTCAGAAACACTTCTATGTGAGTTGAACTAATTAATTTTAATTAATTTGATTTGTTGCAGATTTGAAACTAGAGGAGCTGTTTGCTTAAAAGGACTCTCAGAGTTACAGAGATAGGAGGTAGAGTGTAGCATTAGGGGTGACACAAAATCATATATTCCATATCTTCTGTACATCAATCCGTGCAAGACAGTTTATTATCTCTTCAAGACCCAGAACCTCTGTGTTTTATCCCTGTTCATAGAAAGGGGAGGTGGTGCTGGGTCCCTTTAAAAATGGGAAACGGGACAGGTGGAGCTCTGTGTTTTGTTTTTTCCAGACTCCTGAGAACCTCACAAAGCGGGGTGCTCTGGCAGGCTGCTAGCCACAGCCTCCCAGGAACTGAGGGAAAAAAAGACAGACAGCGACCCTTGCCACGGTTGCTGCAGCAACCACCGCTTTTGGAGCCCGGGGAGATGTTTCTCTGGACTTTCTGTCGCTGCTGCTCAGGACAGCTGCCTGTCGCCAAGGGCTGGAGCTGCTCCACAAGATTCCAGCTCCTGACGGGGTTGGCCCTGCATCAGCTGAGAAGTGTCTTCCAGCATTTCAGCAGCATTGACTCCTTTAGGAGGAAAATATGTTTTCTAAGTTTTGTTTTTTCCCCACTCCCATTGTTGCTTGGGGAGGGAGGCAGTTTTGGAACCATGGATGCTCGTTTGATGTGTTGTTGCCTTTGTTCCCTGTCTTGGCCTCGTGGCCCAGAGCGTGGAATCTACACCACTTTGTGTTCCCCGGGACAATTTGGGGGACTTCATCTGCAATTGTGGGTGAGGGTTTAACTGTTTGCCTTTGTATTTCTCGGTTATTGCTGTTTTCTTTTAGTAAACTGTCGTTTTGGTTTTTTTCCCACTTATATCTCTTTGCATTTGTCTCTCCTCATTGGTAGAGGGGATAGGTTGAAAACTAAGGGGAGGTAAGTTTTTGCAGAGTCTCTCCCTGTAAAATTGCCTTAAAGTAAGACATATTTGGTGCCCAACTAAAAGGGGGTCAAGAGAGAAAGTGAAAAAACAAATAATTTCTATATTGTGTACAGAACTCCCTGGTCACCACATTGCTTGGTCTAGTCATGGCACTGTGGCAACTGACCTTGTATATGCGTGCAAATATGTGGAACCATCTGCCTGTGATAGTGCTCTTCTTCAGATCAAGGAGAGGAACAAAGATACAGTCGATGCAGTTTGTGATATCAGTTTGTGAAATGATAACATCAAAGGCAATGAAGACCATTTGGTAAATGTATTCATTGTTGTTTGCCTGTCCTGATCTGGGCTGCTATGTCTGGGGGTTTATTAATAATCACACACAGCCTGTGGGGGGAAGAGAAGATGATTTTTCCCAACCTTTCACCTCCTTCTCCCCTTCAGGTGACACATCACTTCTTGAGAAGGCTGAATTCCCTCTGGATGCTAAGGACACCATATTCTTCTTGCTGGTTCTGCTCTGTCTCCTCTATAGAGTCTACAACACATTTGGAGTCAGGATGGAGATTTCTAGGGAGATGTCTTGAAGTGATTTATGATGATAGTCTATTCCATGGTCCTCTGCTTTCTGCCCAAAAATGGTTGCTATATCTTTAAAGCCTGGGACGAGTAGTATGTGGGACTGGAGAGGGGGAGCTTTGGGCTTTTGGTGGGCATTTTTGAAGCCTCACTGCCCAGGTATTCCATGGCACAGTGGGGTTTGGTTTTGATGGCTAGCTTGGTTTTGTTGGCCCAGGCAAAAAGCTTTTCCCTCTGGCTTGGAGAAGCTGCAACAGCAATCTTTCATCTGCCTTGAGTGGGACTGCAGGAGTGGGACTGGCTGGAGCGGGGCTGCCCCGTTCCAGCCCCAAGCCTCGGGGAGTTGAGCTGGTGAGACAAAGCACACCAAATCCAGTCACCCAGTGAGATTACCATGGGGAGTGTTAGGCAGAATGCTCAAGGGGAACGTCCCTTCAACACATCATGCCAACAACATTACCTCGAGTAAGCAGATCATTCTGATCACACAGCAAGTTCAGATGGGAAATCCTAATCAGTCTGGGATCTTGGAAATCATCACAAACTGGCCTGAAAGTGAGCGTTTTGGACTATCAGCTGAAGAGGAAGATGATTAGGTGACACATGCTGAGAAGGCTCCACCATAGAATCAGCCACCAGAAAGTGAGAGGCGACACACTATCTTCACTGACAGCTGCTGCCATATTGTAGGGACAAGTCAAAAATGGAAAGCTGCCATATGGAGCCCTAAGCAGCAAGTTGCAGAAGCTACTGAAGGAAAAGGTGGATCACATCAGGATGCAGAGCTGAAAACCCATCTGGCTTTGGATATTGCCAGTTGAGAGAAGTGGCCAACACTATACTTCTATGGTGACTTGTGGATGGTAGCAAACACTCTGGTGGGGGTGGCTGGAACGACGGAAAAAGGCCAATTGACATTGAAGAAGGAAATTTGTCTGGGCTGCAACAATCTGGCTAGACATAGCTGCCAAGGTAGAGAAACTGACCATGGAAGGCTGTCATGTGGATGTGCAGGTGCCTGTCAGTTGGGCTAATGAGAAAAATTGCAACAACAAATAGGTGGATTGGGCTGCCAAAATTAAAGGTAGATTTGGACTAGCAACACGAGGGAGAGTTATTCCTAGTTTGGTGGGCCCGTGATGCCTCAGGTCATGAGAGAAGAGACGCAAAATACTGATAGGTTTGTGACTGAAGGGTGGACTGAACCATGGACACCATATCCCAGGTGATCCATGATTGTGAAACGTGCACTGCCATCAAGCAGGCCAAGCAGGTAAAACCCAATAGTATGGGGGACAATGGGCTAAATATAAATATGAAGAGGCCCGGCAGATGGATTATGTCACACTGTAGCAAACCCGCCAAGGCAGGCCCTAGGTAGAAGCAACCACTGGATGGCTGGAGACCTACCCTATGCCTCATGCCTGTCCAGTGGCAACATGGCACCCCAGAAAGAATTGAGTGAGACATTGGGACTCATTTTAAAAAGAACCTCATGGACACCTGGGATAGAGAACATGGTATTCAGTGGGTGTATCATATTCCCTATCACCCACAAGCCGTTGGGAACATCAAACAGTGAATGGATTGTTAAAAACCACATGGAAGGCGATGGGTGGTGGGACCTTCAAACATTGGAATCTGCGTTTACCAAAGACCACCTGGTTAGTGAACACTAGCAGCTCCACTAACCAAGCTAGCCTGTAGCAGATGAAGATAAAGTCCCCATGGTGCATATGGTGCATGTTGGGATTAGTCCCATCTCAAGCAAAGGCAAACCCATCCATGGGATTGTTTTTGCAAAAGGACCTGGTTACGCTTGGTGGCTAACACAGAGGGATGAGGAACATTGTATACCTCACGGAGACCTGATTTTGGTGATAACCATCTGTAATGTTGTATTATATATGTAATATTGATTGTTGAATGACTGCCACCATATGTCATAAAATATCCTCAGGAATGAATACATACTACTCAAGTTGCACTAGTGATGGACTAAAATAAACTCAACAGACATACTGGGGAAACAGTCAGTGACTATGATGCCTTAGGATTTCAGCTTTTGTATTTTTCATTTACTTGTAATCCTGCAATTCTTTTGTATACAACTCTAAACTCCATATACAGTGTTAGCTACTGCCTTCACATTTTGGTCAGACAAAACAATTCCTCTCTAGGTCTGGGAATCAAGGACACATTATTGTGTCAGGCCCCGACAAATGTAAACAAAAGTGAGTTGGGGGGGAGCAAACTTGACTTCATTGATGCTGTAATTGAAAGATTAACCCCCAATATGCAAATAGACCAAAACTTATAAAAGTATGAAAACTCGTGACCCACTGTGCATTTTGAGTGTAGCCCCTGGGGATGCTTCATCTGCCCAAAATGTGCCTGAAGGCCCTTCAATAAATATACTCGGTTTTGTTCTCTTCATTTTGTCTGGTCTGTTTTTAGGTAGCCCTGAAAAAGGCATCAGTTTCTGGCAACCCAGATGGGAAAGGAGGCATCAACCACTTAAATAATACCTGTTTCTATATAGTTATTTGTAAGTGTATATGTCTACAGTCGAAAGGTATGAACATCTGGGCATCATGTGCACGGTACAGAATAAGGGGTGGATAATGCCCTGGGTACAGAGTTAGAGTTTTCAGTGCTGTTTATTATAATATTATTCACATCAGTATAGGCATGGTTTTGGCAGAGATAATGTCATGGCTGGAACAGGAATGGGTCCATTTTGGTCTAGCTCACCAAAGTGAAGCGATCAGCAGACCCTGGCACTGTATGGCCTGTGGGTCTCTTCACATTTCCGAGCCCTCCAGGATATTTCTGCAGGACAACTGAGCTGAGAAGAGGCAGAGGGACCACTCCCAAACTGATGGTTCAAAAGTGATAGGTCCCAAAGTGACAGATCCGAAATTGCAGCCAAGAATGTCTGGGCCAGTTTTTGGTGCCCAGTGGGACCATTTTCCTCTTCCTCAATGGGGCAGCAACCTGAGGCAGCGGCACTGACACCAACTGAGTCTGGCTGAGCTGGAAGGGAGTCCAGCAGGTGGCAGGAAGAGGCAGCAAGTGGTAGGAGTGACACCCCAGACATGCACCCCTGCTGTTGCACAGAGGGAACGGGAAAACTGCCACTGCAGGCCTGGACCTGCCCCAGACAGCACCAGCACATCCCATCTGCCACCAGAATCACACCATGATCCCACACCTTCCCAGATTTTTTTTTTCATCCAGATGGGAAGGTTTAGCCAAGAGAACATCTCTAACATCTTGTCTTTGTCCTGTAGGGCACATGTGCTGTCTGGGTGGCAGCCGTCTTGTTTTCTTTGTTCCCGGTGAAACCGGTTGCCTCTGCACCTCTGTATCTAGTGGGTTTTGTTGTTTTCTTTGTTGTTGCTGTTTTCTTTTAGTAAAATGATATTTTTTTTCATTTATCTCCTTTTGCATTTGTCTCTCCTTATGTATAGACAGGGAGAAGGGAGGTAACATTTGAATCTCTACATCATAAAATTGTCTTAGACTAAGACAAGGACAACAACTGAAAATGCTAAATGAAATACATTCAAAGCAGTTATTGCTGGAGGTATAATACAGAAATCCAGCAGTCTTGGCTAGTGGAAGTTTAACAATAAATCAGGAGATTCCTTTTAAAGACAGTGATTTCATACTTGTCAGCACACTTCATTGAATCTTAAACAATAGCATTGGTAAAAATCTTCAATATCATCCAGTTTGGACGTTCTTTAGTGTTTGCTTTATCAGAAGCTATTCTAATACGTTTTCATTTTATCTACAAGTAGTCTATTTTTACGGCATTTAAGCAGGTCCAATGAGGATAAGAATGTCTTCTGTGTATCCACTTAACAGTATCTATGAATTAAAGATCTGTGAAATGAGCTTGACCAACATCTGGTCCCTTATTAATTGAGAAATTTTTCCAGTTTTATGCCTAAAGTCTCAAGACAATATAGTTTTTTAAAAGACTACAGGACTGTAAGGAAGAAGGCCGTAACACATGATTATTGTTCTAAATGTGATGGGAAATTAGCTGTTTGCGTTTAAGTGGAAAAAGTCAACATTTACTAGTAAAAATAGATGTTTTTACTAGCATATCAAAACTATGTGAAAATTGTCCTGGCAATAGCAATTGATACAAATCCAACTAGCCAGTTAAATAATGTGCATATGAATAAAATTACCATCAGGAATTACTTTCAAAATGCAAGATTCATCAATTGAACAGCCAACTTGCATACTTCTGTTGTTTCAAATCAGTAACACAGCTCTTAGGAAAAAATTTCAGATTCAGAGGTAGCATATGTTTTATTTCAGTCTGAAATATCTTGGAACATTAAATAAAATCAGCATTTCAAAAGGATATTGGAATTATTTGAACCAACCCATTATACCACCACCTACATGTTGCTTAGACTTCACTTAACCATGAAAAGATGAACTCAAGTGTCCAGAAAGCCCAACTTTTAGTATATTATTCATAGTTAAAAGAAAGCATATGTTTAGAATAAAATGCCATCACCTTTGTAATCTTTAGAGTAGCACCAACAATTTTCAAGCCACTAATAACTTATGAATGTAAATAATTTAAAATTTTAAATACACTTTCAAAATATGCTGAAATATCAAATAATGTAGATGGCATATTGTGTGAAACTGATGTGAATCACTTAAACAGTTTTCTGTCTAGACTTTTCCTTTCTGTGGTGCATGTTGCTAATCAAGGGGGAAAAAAAAGTAGTATATTTTTCAGATAGACACAGCAAAACACATCAGCACAGATAAATTTAGGAATCACTGAAGTTTCCTGCTGGTCAGTTTACACTTTAGATCATGAGGTCAGAGTATGACCAGCATTGGGAGGGCTTCTGTTTCTCCTCATAAATAAGGAGCAAGAGAGAAGTCTTGGCTTGCACATCCACAAGCTAGCAAGGTGCAAGAGGGAGTATTCAGTAATCCAAGAAGATCAAGTGATTCCAGCTCAGGTTTCCTTAGCAATGTATCGATGTGCTCTCCTTGCTTATAAATAGCATCAATATATCCATTTATATAAATCATTATACATGACTATTTTTTTATGATACTTTTGTTTCTCTCTACTGAACTGTAAAAAGTAAAGAAGTTAAATCTGTTTGAAGAGATGCAGAGAAAAATTTTCAATGTACCTGTAAAAAGCATGCTGGGCAGTCCCCATTATTTTACTTCTTTAGACTACCCCCAAAAGGTCTAGTTCATGCATGAAGTTGCTTATCTGACTTTCTCAACTAAGAACACTGTACACTTGTGCAAATGCATATATTTCAAATATGTATGCATAGAACATACTTATAGATACCTAAATATATACACACACATACCTACAACCATGTGAGTAACAGAGCAATGATGCAGGCATTCAAGAGGGCTGATTTTATGGAAGAACGGGGTCACTAACACTATGTCTAAGCTAAGTGCTTGGAGGTGACTATTCAAAGGATTACATCTTTTCAATAATTTAAAATAACTTGGTAATTGTGGATTGAATTTAATTATTTTGAGCATTAATATAATTTTTCAAGAATATCAAAGTAGGAAGTATGTTATGATCAGAGTGCCAACAATATTTTCATTCAGCAAATGCATATGACTTATCTTCCTACAATTACGTGATAAAAATACATCTATTAAAAATACCCTGTTCTTCACATCATAATCTAGTTTTCCCCTATCTTTACCCCTCCCCTTTTACTTCAACTTACAAAGCCTTTCCATTACGAATGTTGAAAACCCAAAGTAAATATTTTAAAGGATTAAACTTTCAAATACGGTTACTGTGGCATACGTATGTTCTGTAAATACAAATACAAGATATATCTGCTGAGAAATTACATTTGATAATTTGACAGCATTGAGGCTTAGGAGTATAAAAAATTCATATTTTGTCAACAAGAAACTTCCTTCATTTTTTAAGGAGGGGCTACTACGATAGCATAAAAAGATTAATATTTTAAAAACATAAAATTATTATGGCTGTAGAATAATCCTCTTCTTAATGCATTGAAATTTTAACAAATATTAATTTTCTTGCTTTTAGAAGGATTTAATTCAGTTCATAACTTGCAGGGAAAAATGTGCTATATAAGCAGGACACTTAGGGGAACCAGGAAGCTGACTTGTGTTGGTAACAAGCGGTTTTACTCAAATTTAAGCAAATGATTGGCTGCTAAAAAACCTTGTCCTTTCATGCCTATTATAAAGAAGAATCATTGCTGTTTGGCCTGCAGGCAGAATACCCCAGTTTTTGTGAAGACCAAAAAAACTTGATTTCAACAAGCCCAGAAATCTAGTAGATGCTTCTTATTTTATTTTCAAAAATTGTATAACCCTGTCTCACTCTTCCTGAAGATTCCCAGGGACAGACTGAAAATGCAACAACTGATTGAAGCAGAGATACCATCCCAAAGAAGAACAAAGCAATCTGTAGATAAAAATTTACATAGCCCAACAAATCAATTTCAGACCAGCATACTAAGAAAACAGAGAAGAGATGGAGATAGATAAACAGGATCTCTGTCCACAGTAGGCTTCAGTACTGGTCATTCAGGTCTTTCACTACTGAACTGCAACAAAAGAGTTTGTTTCTGTTTGGAACTGAAAAACTAGTAGTTTCCCCCAGTTCATTCCAGGAAAGATAATATTGCCTACATCAGTGTAACTAATATTTACATCCCAAAATGAGAAAGCCACCAAAGCTAAGGAGAGAAAGATAAGTGAAATGATGACTGATGGTTTTGGAAATTCATCATGCAGACTGACACCTTGCAACCAAGTGGAAAGAGAGAGCGCTAGAAGAAAAAGCACTCCTGAATGAATTGGCAAAGACCTTCACTTTGTCTGCTTAGTCCAAAACCACTCTTTAAAATGTTATTAACTGGTAGAAAAAAGATGAATAAATGAAGGTGAATTTCATCTGGAAATCTGAATTTTGTCACCCACTACAAAGACCGGTGACTCTACAGAACAGCATGCTGAGCTCTGGAAAGGAAAAGTGAAGTTACGGAAAGCATCTATAAAAAGTTAACTTCATAATGCTGTGTATTAAATACATTTTAAAATCATGCTGATTAATTTAGTCAAAACATATACACATGGAAATATTTTAACTGTAAATAGTTTTTATTATATTTCAAGATACTTTATTTAGAGCAGTTTCTACAGAGGGGAATGATTAAACAGAAAGATGGCATAATGAAATAATATATCTCACATATCTTAGTATATCTCATATTTACTGTAATTTTTTTCCACTCTTTCATTCTTTAGAAAGTTAAATAGTACCACTTTTTAAATAATAAAATATTATTTATTTATTGTTTTAGAAATCATAAGGCTCTAGTTTTCAAATTAACTCAGTAGAATAATTTAAATTGTGGTATTTGCTTTACTAGTGCAAACAGGGATTGAGGAATTTTCTTCTACTGAATATAACTACAAAACAAATTGGCCTATTACATTATTTTTTATTAATCTGCCTGTGTTGCAATGGCCAAAACCTGGTGGTAAATCTGCAACCAGGAAACTCATGAAAATATGTGTTTACAACTTTTACTGACAGAAAACCATTTTACTGATTTATATCTTCCTTTCAAGAGGAAAAAAAATTTCATAGCTAAAAATCAAGGAAGTACCTTCAGAAAGTTTAACAGGTAGGCCTTTACCAGCCAGAACCACTGCAGCCTTGGTCAGAGATGTGGGGAGAACAAGGGCAGGCGTACAGCATGCTGTCATGCTGCAATACATGGATAGTGAGGATTTGACTAATTCCTTAACACAGGAGAAAGAATGACTGTGGGATGGTTGTATCTTTCTAGTTCAAATGACTCATGGGAGACATGAGAGACAGAGAAAGGGTCTCTTATGTACTGATGAAGTCCCCACCTGCCAGGCTCCTGACTTTGTCTCTCTGCGTGATGAACTTTAAAAGGTTTGGATTTCATCTTGGAAAAGGTTGGCAGCATGTTTCTAAATCTCAGAAATCTTCTCATGACAGGAATATCATTTATCTGTCAAGTATATCAAAATCATAGAATCACAGAAACATTAAGGCTGGAAAAGACCTCCTGGATCATCAAGTCCAACCTTTGACTGAACACCACTGTATCAGTTAAACCACAGCACTAAGTGCCACATTTAGTCCTTTCTTGAACACCACCTGGGGTGGTGACTCCACCACTTCCCTGGGCAGTCCATTCCGGTGTTTAACAACCCTTTCAGTGAAGAAATTCTTCCTGATGTCCAAATGGGACCTCCCATGGTGCAGTTTGAGGCCCTTTCCTCTTGTCCTGTCATTAGCTGACTGGGAGAAGAGACCAACCCCATCTCACTACACCCTCCTTTCAGGCAGTTGTAGAGAGTGATAAGGTCACCCCTGAGCCTTCTTTTCTCCAGGCTAAACAACCCCAGCTCTCTCACCCAACCCGTGACCCTCCTCATATAACCTGCTTCCTAGACCCTTCACCAGCTCTGCTGCTCTTTTTGGACACACAGGGGGACAATCACTGCCCTGGTCCTGCTGGCCTCTCTATTTCTCATAAAGACCAGGATGCCATTGGCCTTCTTGACCACCTGGCCTCACTCTGCCTCATGTTCAGCCAGCTGTCAGTCAGCACCCCCACGTCCTTTTCTCCTGGGCCACTCTCCAGCCACTCTTCCCCCAGCCTGTAGCACTGCATGGGGCTGAAGTGCTCCAAGTGCAGGAACCAGCACTGCCCTTACTGAACCTCACACCCCTGGCCTCGGCCCATTGACCCGGCCTGTGCAGATCCCTCTGCAGAGCCTGCCCACGCCCCAGCACAGCAACACTGCTGCCCAGCTTAGTGCTGTCTGCAGACTTACTGAGGGTACACTCAATCCCCTCATGAGCACCATCAAAAGAGACATTAAGCAGGACTGGACCCAGTACCGAGCCTTGGGGGATCCCAGTAGAGACTGACCACCAACTGCAGCACCAGCCAGCCCAGCCATCCAGCCAGTTCTTAACCCAGTGAAGAGTGCACCTCCCCAAGCCATGGGCTGCCAGCTTCTCCAGGAGAATGCTGTGGGAGACAGTGTCAAAGGCTTTGCTGAAGTCCAGGTAGCCAACATCCACAGCATTTCCTCATTCACTAAGCAGGTCACCTGGTCATAAAAGGAGATCAGGCTGGTCAAGCAGGACCTGCCATTTCCTAAACCTGTGCTGGTTCGACCTGATTCCTTGGTTGTCCTGTAGATGTTGCATGATGGCATTCAAGATTGTCTGCTCTATAACCCTGCTGGACATGGAGGTCAGGCTGAGAGGCCTGTAGATCCCCAGGTCCTCCTTCTACCCCTCTCTTGGATGGGCATCACATTGGTCAGCCTCCAGCTATCTGGGACATCCCCAGTTAACTAGGACTGATGATAAATAACAGAGAGTGGTATGGAGTCCACTCTTCAGAAGTCCAAGTTAGAGGTTTTGCTGACAATCCAGATACTAAGTGGAAGTTTTGGAATGTGCCAAAAAAAATAGCAGACAGGTGAAGCCTAAAATATCTGGAAAATGTGTATTATTTAATGCCATTTTCAGCATTTTAAACAGGAATGGTAACTACTTTGCAGCTGCTTGCACATTTCAGGAGAATATGGCACTAAGCAACAGTACTAGATCGACATTGACTAGGATAGGTCTGAGATATCAAAGAGATAAAACCCATAATAATTCATTGCAATATTTGAACGCCTGGTAATGCACTTTGTATTTCTAAAGACCAGAAATCAGCACAAAGCTCTGTGCTTTCATAAAAAGAATAATTCCCGCATAAAGAACAGTCAAAAAAATAAATAAATTAGGAATATTACAATAAATGAGACCATGAAGCCAAAGTTAGTGCAGTGTTTCTCTCTACTTTGAAATTCTAATTTTCTCTACATTTCTACTTAATGTAAACAGCGTTCTGAAGCACCATGTGCACTTTATTCTAGGATAAAATATTAAAAGACTAAACAGTTGAAAATATATTGGAATTGTTTTAATTATTCAGTATTTTTAATGAGCTTGACATATTCGGAAATTACAAAGAGCCTTAGGACCATAAAACCTACTGTGTCTGCTGCAGCTGGCACCTGCAATTTCTATTTCATCCTAAGCAGCAGTTTTTCTGATTCCTAAGTATCTGAAACAGTCACAGATATGGCTGAAACCATGAAAATAGAGGTAGGCACTGTGTAAAAGTATTATTTTTTGTCTAATTGCAACATTTCTTAGTGACTGAGTCGCTTCCAAGGAAGAGATTATGTGCTTGTAATGGCTATTTAAGATTCTTACGAGCTATAAGAACTTTTGACAGGTTGTAGAACCCCAGAAGACAAGGGGCTCCAGCACCAATAGCCAGATAGCTGTAGAGCCACCATAGAAAAAACAAGATGTGGCTGCAGATGGAGGCCATGCAAAGGTAGGGCAGCACTTACTCAAGACACACATCCTTGTTCTGGTTCCTGAAGGTAAGTACAACACAGCACAGCACAACAGCAAGAATGAAGCCAAGAAGTGGGTATGGACTAAAGGGGGGAAACAAGGCCACCCAAGACTCCTGAGGCCCTCCAACCCATTTCCAGAAAGATCTGAAAGAATGGACTGTGCATGATAAATAATTTGCATTTAAAGTGAGATAGCTATCCTCAGGGTGGGGAAAAGCTATCTACAAGAATGTATCCCCCACCAAGCCTGGATGCATGCCCGATGTCCCTGGCCTTTCCACGGGCTAGACTGACACCGGAACAAATCAATTGATTGATTCCCCTCCATTTTCCATGACACTACTAATAAAACTTGGTGAGTTTTTGTGGACTCTCTGACATCCATCATTTCTTTTGACCACAAGAATCTACAAATCTTGCTCCCTTTCCCCTAAGAGTGAGATGTCACACAAGTTAAACACAAAATGATGACAGGTCTGGCTCATTTTTATCTTAGACTTATACAAATAGTGGTTAAATAAACAGCACACATACATTTTCTAGCTGAAATAATCCCTCCCAACAAACCTTTAACACCCCTATTCTCTTTTTGAGATGTGGACATACTGGTGTTTAAAACCCAACTGCAGTGCTGCAGAAAACAGACAAATATATTCTCCCGTCAGAAAGACCCTGACCTCTTTCTTATAAAAGATATGTAAAAAGAAGAAAGGGTATTTGTATAGAATTTCATTCTCTGCCTTGAAATTTCTTTTAACTGTAAATCTGCACACTCTAAAATCCACAAAGAAAAGTCATTAGAAGATCAGGAAGTGTGGGTACCATGGAAAAGATTAACTTAACACTGGGCAAGTATATGCAGAAAAATTACAATGGAGTGTATGCAGAATGCCTTTAAACAGTTTAATACAGCTGACATCATGCCAAAATAGAAGAGGAAATGTTTACATATACATGTATACATGGTATAAGTTTTGCCCATACTTGTGCCAACCAAAAATAACCTCCTCTCCTCACATCCACCACTACTGCTGTAAATTCTGTGAACTTTACTATCAGCTGTGAGAAGCCAAAAGGAAAAAGACACCATCATTGACACCACAAAATATGGGAAAGGAAAAAGCAGAAACATGAAAATAGATAGTCTTAAGCAGTTCCTTTCTTTTTGGCAACGCTGCCAAATTTGCACGCAGATCTATCTTGAAAATTTGTAAACTAGGAATATTCACACTTGCAGAGAAACAAGGTGCAACTACTCCTTGCACAACACAGCATCACTAAGGAAAGATAAGGGAAATTCCTTCTGGCATCTATTCAACTGACTGACCTCCCGTGACTGGGCTATTACTGGACTAAGTAAATAATTTAAAAATTTTAAAACTAGAACACTGGATTAAATAATATCCAAAGATAAAGTAAAGGGTTAATAAATACATTTACCTGTTTAAAACCAGGGAAATCTTAGAACAGAGAGTGAGAAGAGTATTTATCTTGGAGGAATTTATTAAATTGATGGAAATATCAATAAATAGGAAAAGTAAATTACACAATTATTTCAAAAATGAAAATATTTTTAAGATTAAAAGCATTTTAAAACTTCATGGAACTAGCTGAAATCCCCCCAAAAAGAGAAGGTTTGAAGATAAAAGGAACAAAACCTATGCACATAGAAAGCTGGGTGGAAAAAAAACAATTATATTAATCAGCACAGATTATTTCTTTATGCCAGAAGAAAATTGTGTCTGGATTAATATTCTCAGTATCTGTAAAAGGCATTGCAGATCATAAAGCTGTTAATCATGTAAAAATCAGTGTTTGCTAGACAGATGTATCAACTATGGAAATGATTAGCTCATAAAATTTTTTTATAAAAATCAAAGAGAACCACAATTTAAAAGGCTTCTGGCAAAATTGTATTAGAATTTTTAAGTATGCTTCAGTGTAAAAATATAAACCCAAAGAACAAACCACCAGAAAAAGTTCTAGTAACACATCTAGAACTCCATTTGGTATGAGTACACTACACAGTAGTGCATAGCAAAATAGAACAGGCACGTTCTGGAAAGTTGTGTAGAAATCTGAGAACAAGACTTCTTGACTTTGTAACAAATAATGTTAAAAATAAAAACTTCAAATACTTAGAAGAAAAGTCCAGTAGACATATTCAGTGACAGAAATTAAAATATCTTAAGACTTTCCATATGACAGTACACATATAAGATATGAAGATGACAGTGCACTTACGCTATTGTGCAAGTATTTTCTTGCAAAGCAAGAGTGCAAGTGACATTTCTCCTTGCACTTAAAAGGTGGTCAGTGAACGAAACAAGAGTAATTTAATGGAACAGAATAAATTTTCATCTTATTTTGCAAAAGGAAGAGGGGAATTTCTGAACCTAGCACTACTGACACAAACCACGGTTTGTACTGACTGCAGGTGAAAGCTGCAACCATTCCTTTATATCCTTTCCTAGGTGAGACATTAAAAACATTGCTGATCAGGAATGACTACCTCATGGCCATTTATCCACGTGTCAAAGGAGATCAAGTCAGTGCATGGGAATTGTTGACACCTTATGCTATAATATAGTCAAGTATTTTTTACCTGAAGTACTCTTTCAGCTAGGAGAAGACATTTGACTGACTCGTGGTCCTGAGAAACAATATACCTGTTTGCTGCTTTCTTTAGCCTCATTGTGCTAAGATTAGCTTATCTATTCTGTATTAAAGACCCAACTTATTATGAGCTCAGCTTTCATTAATAAAAACCATATCCAAACACACACACAAAGAAAAAAACAAAGTAACAACAATTTATTAGGAGTTAATGTGTACTGCTTCTGAACAATGAATTGTAAGGCTCAGCATGTGACAGTTAATGGTCTTCATGCAGGTTGTGTGATAAAGCACAGGGTGCATTAAAAAGCCCATTTTTTCCCTTTTAACTGCTAGTTCTACGGCCTCTTTATTTTTCTAAATTTGCTGAGCTGCTCTCTTTCTTTATGTTGTGGTAGTGAAGCAGATTGCTGATAGCACAATACCTAGCACAACGTGTCTTCTGCAGCAATTTTGCAGGTAATTTCCTCAAGCACAAAAGAGACTACACATATAGGACAGATATAGTCTGTAATTTACTTGTGCATAACAAATTATCAATTTTGTCACTTCTCTAACAAAATCAAAATAATTTTCATCTCTTAGATTGATTTTTAACTGTGCTATTACAAGATTATCCAATACAAGTAGTATCATGCATATTTAATTTTATTTCACAGATAAAACATTTTGTGGAAGGAAGAGGAGGATAAACTGACACCAAATGAAACAATTCTTCATGTTAAAAATACCCAGCATGAAAACATAGTTGCAAGGAAAGTAGATTATAAAGTATGCATTTATCCAATAATTTTAAATACCATAATTACACTGACTGCTCAATCAAAAGACTTTTAAGGCTCATTAAAATCATAAAACATTTCTAAATAAATATATATTTAAATGAAGTTTCTACAACATATGTACATGGTACTTTAAATCAGACAAAAAAACTTCTGTTAAAAAATCTAATTGAAGTTTAGGTAAGAATTAAAGCTTATAGATGGGGGCACAGTTGTTGCCTTTTAATTCAAATTGAATATTACTGTGTTGTATCCATGTTTAGTACAAACTTGTCCATAAGATAGTCAATCTTCATAAAATTTCACATGCCTAATATTATAGAAATTTGGTTTTTTTCTGGAAATAGTAACTTTCCAATTTAATAATTGAAATAGGTTTAACATTTCCTCATATCTGATTTAACTGATGCTATTGGAAGGGGACAAGGCCTGTGCTCCTGTTAGTCAAAGCCAGGCTGAAGCACAAACATCCATCCATATATGTTCTTAGTCGCTGTCTTTTATCCATTTCAGACATGAATGCCTCTTTGCCAGCCAAGGCACTACAACAGTGGGGCTTTGTCCAGTGCACTGGGATGGTCCTTCAATATTTGTGTACTGACTCCCACAAAGTGCCCTTCTTTCAGACTACACAGTCTCAAGTCTTTGAGGATCTACATCTCTATCTATCTATCTATCTATCTATCTATCTATCTATCTATCTATCATCTTCTGATCTCAAATAGCTTTGGTGTTTCTCAGGTTTATCAACAGCATTGCTCGTTCTCAGTCTTACTGAGATAACTTATGCTCCCTTCCTTCTTCCAAGGATGTCACTATGATGTGAGATTACTTGTCTGCTAAAGCTCTTTATTGTCATTTTGAGGACTGGACCAATGGACTTTCACAAGTTTCACAACCTGGTCTTCAGCCAGGTTCCATAGGGTGAAGCTCAAGATGTATGCAAACATTGTCCATTAGAGCCTGAACTCATTAAGTATTATTCACCATCAGGGTTGGAAGAGATGTATAGAAGTCATCTAGCCCTGCATTAAAACCAGGTTTAACTATATTGGTTTGCTCAGGTCCATGTCCTGAGAAGTGCTGAGTTCCTGTAAGCACAGCAAGTCCACAGCCTCTTTGGGCACCTGCTCCAGTGTTTGATGACCCTCAAACCCAGCATAAATATATGCAGCTATTTTCAATCTTGAACTGTGTATCATTTGCTAACTATATGTGTTAAATATTTTTTTTTCAACTTGTAGATGTAATTCTAGCAAACTATTAAATATGAAGCTCTGTTAGAGCTTTCTATGAGTAAAAAAAGAGAGACATATACCTAACTTTTTAATACCTTATTCTCAAAACAGCCACAGAGGGAAATGTATCTCTATTTAACAGAAAGATTACAGTGGCCCAGAGTTCACAGTCTTCTAAACTGTGCCTTCTGGTTTTCACTGAAGAAGCAAAGGAACAAAATAATCTCTCAGCTCAGTTTTTTCCTTGTGCTCTATTTGTTCACCTTCCTGCCCATGGTTTCATTAGAAATAAAGAGGCATGACTTTTATAAAGATCAATTGGGGCAATTTTACTCTGTTTTTAAAGGGATCACTAAAGAGATGTTTCCTCTGGCTTCCCCATCCCTCCTGGTCAGGTGAGCTCCTCTGAAACTGGGCAATATTTCTACAGAGGGTGAAGCTGGTGAGGCAGAGACTCATTTCCAGAATGCAGTTTCAAAGGAAGGGTATTTTATATGGAATCTCAGCACATGAATATTGTGAGAGGTCAGAAGTTTTGTCCATCTTTCCTGGCTCTTGAGTGGCTGTATTCCAGCAGCAAGGGCTCTCTGTCCAGCCTGAGCAAAAAGAGAGGTGTCACTTAGCATATCTGGGCACTGCTAGCAAATTCTGTCTTTTCAGACAAAATCGGGTAGCATAGAGAGTAAATGCCTTGAACTATTTTGTAGGATTTTCATGCTACATTGTCTGCCAACTATATGATTGTTGATTTCATATTGGATGTTTACTTTGTCATTTCCTCCTCCTCAATCCATTCATGTTTGAAATTCACAGACTCATGGAATAGTTTGGGTCAGAAGGGATCTTAAAGATCCTTTCATTCTACCTGCCATCAAGGGCCGAGATACATTCCACAAGACTAGGTCACTCAAAGCTCCAGCCATTAAACTACTGTCCGTGACATTCCTCTCTTTTCTTTTCCCCTCTCTTTCTCATCAGTTTTTTCCTCCAGATCCTCAAATGGCAAAGGCAACAAGTTTGACATGTCTCCCTCTATATACATATTCTTCTGTGTGTGTATTAACTAACAGAAGTATAAGAATGGTGCAGTTTGGCACAAAAAGAGCTACAGATCTGAAGAAAACAAAACTGAGCTGCAGTTTTAGCAATCAGCAGAATGCAATTTCAAATCAGCTTTGTAATAAGCCCACATAAATTCTAATGTTTCCACAAATACCAAGACCGCTTTGAATCCTCCCAAAGATTAATTAGAAAGTCGGTCTTACAGATTTTTCTCTCAGATGTAGTCATCTCGAGGAACTTACCTTTAAGAACTAATAAATAAATGCTTAGTTAAGCATGAACTGGTTGATAGGTGGTGAAAAAGAGTGGTTTTATGCAAGAAGGTTATCCTATCATGTTACTTTGGTGGACAAAACAATATCAAATAAAAGTAAATTTTTCAAGTGCTGGTATTGTGAATTATTTCGAAAAACTCACTACTGTATTTCCGATATTACTACAACATGCAAGAAGTACAGAGCTGCATACAGGGTACACAGTTTTCATACTCTTTTTGCATTAGCTGTACTAAAAATATGAAACAAAACCAGGAAACTTACAAAAACTATCACCTAGTATAAACAAACGACATATACTTTATGTCATAATATATCTGTATATTGAAAGGTAATGTTATGTTTTTACCTTTCAACCACAGTATTTTCAGTGTGCCTCTAAGGATCACTGTGTGATAGTTAGCTTGAAGGACTACAGGGGAGGCAAATGCCCTTTTAAAGCAAGCTCAACAGTATATAAAATTTACTGATATCATTAATGCTTCGCACAGATTCCCTGGCACATTAAATGTTATATACTTGCCTCTGTCTTGCACAATATGATAATAAACCATCCTCACACTTAACTTTTTTGTATACAAACCTCCTGACATAATACACAAAGAGGGGAGTCAAGGCTCTCTAATAGTGTAATAGCTCCAGTTCTGTCCCCTTTCATTTGCATTTTCTCAAGTAAATTATAATTTTAAATGGTAAGAAGAGAAATAAATACCATTTGTACGTACATAATCAAATACATATTTACTCTTTATATTTGGGATGACTTACACCATATTACGAGACATGAGAGCCTTTGACTTGTTCTGAGTAAAGAAAAAAATATTATCTTAGTAGATTTAGCATAACAATTTTTTGGAAGTGTGACACAGGAAAACCTTAATTTTGTCATTTACATATCTTGCCATATAAAATCCTTGTTTGTTTAAGTACAAATTATTTTTTGCATGTTTAGGCAAAGGGTGGGCATGGCTACCATGGGAGGTTTTGTTCCAGCACAAGCCAGGCAGGAGAGATGCCTACTTTACAACTTTCCTGAAGATAAAAGGAACTTTGCCCCTCTGGTTGTTTCTTCTCTTTTTGCTCCCTCCAGGGCAATGGACAATAGGAAAAGAAAGTGCAAACCCTCACAACATCTGAAACAGCACCTAGCTTCAATTCAGAGGATTCAAGAATCTCTGTTTAAGGGAATATTCGACTTTAAATACAAACAGCAGAATTCATTAGGATCAAAAGTAATATTAAAAAAAGTTGATTAAAGTGTATGCAAAATCCTTAGAGTCAGACCTCAACAGTATTTTAATTTTTTTTCTACAGAAATGAAAAAAAATACAATTGATAAAATTAACAGGGCAGGATTGTTATATCCTTCAAAATAAAATATCTATCTCTACTCTGAAATAGCATGGGATGTCAGACACTAAGCACATCAGTGGGCAAAAGTAAATTTAAATAAGATATGTAGTGTGTTATGCACTGGTAGGAAGCACATGAATTAATTTGACCTGTCAGCTGAAAGTTGAAGGGGGTATGCTCAAGCTTTGATAAATCCTCATGCTACTTTTATTAATTAATATCTTTAAAAATCTACCCCTACTGAAAGCACTCTTCATATTTCACTTATTTCTTCTTCTAATCTCTTTTCTGTACCTGGGGTTATGTGATGGAAATTATATTCCTGAATTTCTCACATGACTGCATTTTAATCTTTCTTTTTGTTTCAATCCACATTTTGACAGCACACAAATTTTTCGAGGAAATGCCTGGGCTGATACTTTGAACCGATTCACCACCCAAGTAGCTACATTTGGGCTAAATGAGGTGTGAAGAGCCTCATCTAGGGCCATCTCTGTCTTTCTTCATGTAGCCTCACAGTATGCAGCTTCAAAAATGATTTGTCACCACTCATCAATAGAAAATAAATTATTACTATTCTCACTTGTCAATGTGCTTGTCTTCACTTTGGCTGGCCTAATGATTGGCAGCTCAAAGGGAACATTTCCAGCCTTTCTGGAGCATGATTATGACTGAGCACACTACTCCTCTATGCATTCTGGCCAGTAAAAACATTCAGGGAAAGCAAATTATTTCAATGTTTGGCACCGATGATTAGAGCGTTAGCCATGAATGGTAGGGAAGTTTATATTTGACAGTCAAGGCTGTTCAGTTCTGACATTTATCCTCTCATTTTAATGCCTCTAGTAAGCGCAAAGTTGCAGTGTTCATGTATCTGCAAAGAATGTGCCAGAGTGCAATAATATGGGTGAGGAGAATGACTTCAGCAAGATCACAAGTCTTTGAGGCTAAGAGACAAACTATATGTAAAAATGAAAAAAAAATAAAAATTGTTTTCACAGTAATTTTCTTAGACATATAAATATAAAATAAAAAAATATGGCTGCATAACTGCTCAACGGCAGCTTACTTAAAATTTTTCTGAATTTTAAGAAGAAGTCGTAGCTGACCTCTTTGGGTGAACCCTGTGACAAGACAACAGCTTTTAAAAATCCCTTTGTTTTCCTTAAGATACAGAAAAGAAAATTATAAGACAAAACAATGGCTACCTATACTCTAGATTAAAAAAAGCTACATATTTAAAGCCTCCATTAAGGGATCAAGTTTTGCCAACTGAGCACTTGGAACTGTTAAGGGGGAAACTGTCATGTAGATGATGAACTTAGTTGTTACTTGGGATATTGGATTATTTTGTTTCTTCTAAAGGCAGCAATTAGGAGAATGTTATGTCTGTACAATGCAATCACAAATAACTTACTGTTGCCAGCCCATAACCCATCAGACTTCAAGTGCCACAGAAGCAGTGCACAGAAAGGATGCTGGGTTTGCAAAAGCACTCCATCCACGATAAGGTGTAATGCACCCAGCCCTTGCAACATCTGACAGATCAGGGTCATGACTCTCATCCACAATAAACCATGGTAACTACCTGTCATGGCTTGGGAATAGTATTCCCTGATATTAATAACAGAGTGTACAGTACAGACAAATTATTAAGGTGGGAGTATTCACCACAGGAAACCAACACTCACCCAGAACGCCACCCGACTGGCCCTGTCCTGCCACCCCCTGCACACGATGTGAGGGGGAATGGAATAATCACAGTGTCCTGGCCATGCCCCTCCTGCTCCTCCTGGCTACTGCAAAAATAACCCTGTTCTGGCTGAAATCCACAGGACAAAATAACAGCAAAGTGCGAATTGCTCATGGAACTGTGCTCCTTGGAGGGATGAGACTCCCATACTTTGCAGGAAAGGCTAAACATGTAGCTAAATGTGTAGACTAAAGACTCAACAAGAAGAAGACAAGTTAAACTACAGTGAATAATTTCTTTAAATCTCACTAGAGTTAGCTATAGTTGGGATTGTAAGTGAAATAAATGAAAAAACGTTATATAAAAGTGTAACACAAAAGGTAACTGTTCTGTGTATCTGTTAAGACTGTGCAGATTTGTAGTCTGTTGCACAACTGGGGATAAAAACTGAGCCAGAAATTATATTAAAGAATAAGACAGCTATTATGTGGACAGATATTTTCAAATATGTATCAACTCAACAATTTCAGTAATCTGAAGTTTGCAGTCAAAGCGAAACACCTAGACAAAAGCTATATTCAAGAAAAACTAAATCCTTTCCCTATTTTTACAAACACTCTCTGAACTGCCTGTCCAGAATATTCAGTGTCCTGGTTTCACTTCATCCTAAAAAAGATTAACAAGTGCTTTTCTCTCTTGTTTTCTATGATAATGCTACAGTAAAAACAGACACATAAAAATTCTTTCATAGATACAAAAAGGTTCTTAGAAGTTTTAAAGTCAGACATGTAAAAAAGTTTGAAAATACTGGTATCAATGGAAACCATTAATTTTAATAATTAAGTTCCATACACAATTTTTCTACTTACTTCTGTCTTTTTGGGCACAGAACAGAGACAAATCTCTTATTTCAATATTGTATTTTCTACTAAGCATTCAATGAATGACTTTATATCTAACTTACCACATACTTTAAAGCTTGCATTATTATAATTATTGTGTATTTTCTCTCATGCTTTTCTCTTGCAGGCATCACTGCCCAGCTGCTTCACAAACTCTAAGCCAATATTTAAAAAATATTTGAAACAATATTTAAAGCATTTCAAAATACTTAAAACATTTTAGAAAATATTTAGCCAACAAATTTTGAGAGGAATAGACACTACCCTATTTAATGTATCACCAAACTAGAACAGAGATTAAAACCAAATTTGACTTCCTAGTCTGAGACACCTTTAACACACTATTGCAGAATACTTGGCACCACATAATGGTTTCCTTTCTGAAAAAACATCTCCCAGTGATTTAATCTACAGATGAATGCTCACGTCTGTTCCAAGTAATATATCATAATCTCTGCTTCCAGTAGCCTGATCTGCACACTGCACAAGCTCTGCCCCAAGCTGGCAGGAGTAGAAGAGTTCAGCACATGATTCAGGTGCTAGGATACCACCTCCTTCTGCAGCAGCCTGCCCCTTCACACATTGCAGCCTCAGGAGCAAGGCAGTGCAGGTAATTCCTACAGCAGCTTGGCTCATTGTACAATCACAGTCCAGCCACAGCACAACCCATGCTCTTCACACAGTGAAGGTGTAATTATAGGAGAAGAAAAAGAAAGTACTGAATCCTGTAATTAAAGATCTCCCATGCTGTATGCAGAAAATGCTCACATGTCAGGGTATCAGCTCTGCAATACTCTGTATCTGAGGATAATACATTTTTCTTATAAGCATATGAGGGTTATACCAAATATCTAATTAAATATTTGTGTGAGCATTTAACTTTATATGGTAATCAGATGAAGCTGAATTGGAATTTTATGGCTTCATATTGCAGAATTTTCTAAAAATTATCCAATACAATAATTCTTCTGTCTCTTGACATAACAAACCAAAATGTTAAATGTTCTCTTCCTGTTATACTTTGTTAATACCTGCTATTGTCATCAGAAACATAATAGAAGGACCTTACTGTGCATACATTATTTTCTTTTGATTAAACAGGTGCACTGAAATTTAAATCATTTAAAATCATAATTAAATGCCCCATTTTTTCATCCCTTTTTTTATAAACACATTTTGGCAATTAAATTCTGAAAGGAGACTTTTTTCCTCCTTTCTGAAAGCAAGATTTCTAAACAATGAGAATAACAGACTTATTCACTCTGGAAAGCTGGAAGACCTTACCCAGATTGATCTGATTGTATTGTTCATAAAGGGAACGACTCTTTCACATTATCCATAGTTTTACTTTACTCCTTCACAATATTTTTGACTTGCTTAAAGTTGCTTATAATTTATGGGCTTCTAGATCAAATAAAAATGAGGGGTCTAAAACGCTGAGATGAAAGATTAATACCCACATTATACAGAAAGTTTTTTTTTAGTACAACAAAGTGGGGGTAAAGCATGGCTAAATACTTTTGTGGTAAGAAATTGCTACAGTAAAATTGGATATATTTAAAATAATTTAAAATGAAAACAACCCAATACCCTGAATGGTCAGAAATCACTGCAGAACTTAGAAATTCTAAAGGATGTTCTAGAAGGCCTAGTTTCTGTAGTTAGATGCTCCACATCATTTTCTCACAGGCTCAAAGTCAAGCCTTCTAGAGGTATCTGGACGGTAACACCAAAAAAATCAACCAGTTTTCAAAGGACAGGTCAACACTGCAGCAGTTCAGCTACTAAAGATGGGAGCACTCTCACATTAAGATAACACATACTGGCTCTGGATTGAGCTAGCACAAACAATGCTCAGATGCTGTGTTCGTAAGTATGCAGGGTTTAAACACCTGAACAATCTCTGGCTGGCTTTGTACTGCTCTGACTCATGCTACAAAAGGATCAGTTAAAAATTAAATAGCCACTATTGAAGAGGTACATACAATATTGCAATTGTTTTAATTAATGACAAATAACTTACATTTTTATTAGAAAAATCATTATCCACCCTCACCAAGGAATAATTTTGGCTTTAAGGTTTAGAAAAAGGACATCATCTGAGCTTCTTCAACAGCAAATGCTACTATTTCTGGGTGTCTGACTACATGCCACAAGTTTCATTCACCTGCCTTTGGGTACCAGTCACTACTACCTTTTCCTAAAGCACACTAGTTAGGGAACAAAAATGAAAGAGAAGATTAAATTGGAAAAAACCTGAGTTACTTGTTCTGACAACAAAACAAAGCCATCAGTGAGCTTTGTAGAACCATTTTAAGAAGGATAAATATTAATGAGAACTTTTGTTCCTATAACTGGACTTCAATAACACATTACAGGCTAGTCGGGTGCATAAGCAATATCACGTGATGAATGTATGTCAGTAAAACTCCTTGGAAAGGAAGTAAACACAGGTTACATAGGCATTCAGTAATGGCCTAGAGAATGGCATTTTCAGAACCACCAAAAATCATCAATTCTCTGTAACATTTAAATCTTTTGTTGAAAATTTCAAGTTATGAAAGGTGCAAGCATGTGTTTATGGAAGAAAAAAACTCCAAAATTATAAGGAGTTGAAAGAAATAAATTACAAGGATTTCTTCTTGCAGCATTTAGGTGATTTTCAAATAAATAAGAGTCCTTGAAAAACAGTACACAATCTTAGGCTATTCAGCCTATCAGTATTTTCCTAAGTATGATTTTTAAAACAAAGTGTTAAATTATTCTTTTCCATTTAATCAAATTTAATGGTGCATGGGTGCCAAATCCCTTACACCCAAGACTTAAGCCAACCATGTTGCTTACGTTACATCTCTACACATGTACTGGAAAGATATGTTTGAAATAATACCATAAAACATTTAGTTGTAAAAAATACCTTGGGTTTAAGCAAGATCAATCTTTTTATGATTTGGAAAGGTAACTATCGTGTTCTCAGTAGTTCTGAGCAAAAGCTCAGATATTAAGACAAGACTTAATCACCAGTCTCTTTTAAAGGATAAAGCTACCTTCTTTAATTATTACACTGAGGATTTTGTAATTCAACAATATAGTTCTACTAATAATTCTGTCTAGAAGAAATTTGCATGTTTGAAATTGGAGACATTTTAAAATACCACAGTTAAATCCTGACTGTAAGAGAAAGTTCTTTTTTATATTTATTTCAGCTTCTAGCAGGTGGCCTTATTTTTTCAATAGTCACTAACTCCATGTATCTCATTTGAAGCAGCTATGTCCAACCTATAATTATTTTCTTCTAAGCAGAGTAATTCATGGTTAATTATTCAAAACGATTCTTCTTCAAAATCAAAGCCACTTCTTGCAATGGCACTTTTAAAATGCATATTATAAATAAAATATTCCTCAATGCAAATTTTTGCAATAAGAGAGTGTCTATTTTGCCTTCTTAAAATAGCATTAAAGTCTTTGTATAGAAGTAAGGACTCTGAGAATACCAATATCATAGAGAAATTTATTTGCTGCTCCATGGGTACACATATTCCATGCACACTGTCCTGCACAGGACCAGTGTCTTTAACTGGTAGTGACCAGATAAATGTCTTTCTGTGCATAAAATGGCTCCAACAGTAATGAGGAATATTCTGAGACCTCAAAACCACTGCATGGACCCAGAACTTCCTACAGTGTAACATAAGATTAGAACAAAACTCATTTAACTATAGCTTTGCTTATTCATAGTTGATGTAAACTTAATTTTATGTAATACAGCCACCTGACATGACTTAGGCTCCAGAGAGATGTCATTGAAGCCCTGAAATACATAAATGGAGCATATAATAATGATGGACAGAGAGTTTTTACCAAGACCTATAGTGAAAGGACAAGGGTTATAGCTTCAAACTGAAAGAGGATAGATTTAGATTATATAATAGGAAGAAATTCTTTATTGGGAGGCAGTGAGACGCAGGAATAGGCTGCCCAGAGAAGCTGTGTATGCCGTGTTCCTGAAAATGTTCAAAGACAGGTGGATGGGGGTCTGAGCAACCTGGTCTTGTACAAAGTGCCCCTGCCTATGGCAGGGGATTGGAACTAGATGGTACTTAAGGCTCCTTCTAACACAGACTGTTCTACAATTCCATGATTCTCTGCATTTTGAAGTGCTACTGGAAAGTCTGAATAGTTAGTCACTGTCTCCACAAGAATTCTCTTCTGAACACGCTTAAGAATGAACTGGTGACTACACTGAAATTATTCCTTCATTTGGCTGTCCCAGTTGGTGAGTGCAGCTCTTCCTCTTTGCTTGAGGTGTGGTATGAACACTCCCATTTTTCATGGCTAAGTCCATCAGATGAATTTGATTAAAACTAGCCAAGAATTTCAGAAGCTCTGCCCTGCAGGTTTCAGTAATTATGTGATTGGCTGAATTTTACTGTTCTCCAGTGCATAGTCATCTATAAACTTAGAAGGATTTTACCACTTATATCAAGAGATAAAATTAGGTACTGATTTAATATCCTTGCTTTGAAAACCAATTGCATGCTACGTTCCTGCAAACCACATCTGGACCGTGTACTGCAAAACAGTATAAATCTCTGCATAACCAGAGATTTGACACCAGTGGTAACAACAGTGGAACATAGTGGGATGAGTCCTATGACTGGAGGCTCTTTAGAAGGAATATGCAGGGCAGAAGAGGAGAAGGGGTCACACTGTATGTAATGGAAGGGACAGAATGTATGGAGCTGGCAATGGCACAGTTGTGAGCCTCTGGATAAGAATCAGAGGGTAAACAAATAATGATGATGTCATCATGGGAGTCTACTGTAGACCTCCCAGCAGGACGACAACACCAACAAACTGCTCTTTGAGGAGCTAAGGGATGCTTCTGAGTCAACAGCCCTTGTCCTTATGGGGGACTTCAACTTGCCAGAAATTAACTGGGGGCATCACACACCTGGTACAACCCAGGCCAAAAGATTCCGAAGAAACCTGGATGACAGCCTTATGGGACAGGTCCTGAGGGAGCTGACTCAGGAAGATGCCCTCCGTGACCTACTGCTCATCTAAAGAGAGAATCTTGTAAGCAACGTGGAGATTGGCAGTCATCTTGGCCACAGTGACCACGAGGTGACAGGGTTTGAAATCTCTGCTGAGAGGAGGAAAAGCGCCAGGAAAATCTCAACTCTGGACATGAAGAAAGGAGACATCAGTCTGCTCAGGATACAAGTGAGTAAAGTGCCCTGGGAAAATTTTTTTTGCAGTTGCTGGGGTCCATCATTGCATTTTTTAAATGTCACCTCCAAAGGGCACAGGAGCAGCAATTCACAGATATCAGAATTCAAGCAGGCGTGGAAGGCTGACTTGGCTGAACAGGAATCCTCTCTTGGAAATAAGACAAAAAAAGAAGGATATGCCCAGTGGAAGCAAGGTCAGATGATATGGGAGGAATACAGAGATGCTGCTGCCCCTGTAGGAAGAACATTTGTGCAGCCAAGGCTCAAGCTGGCCAAAACAATGAGGGACAATAAAAAGAGTTTATTCAAATATATTAACAGCAATAGGCAGTATAAAAACAACATTGGCCCATTGCAGGATGAGGATGGTCACCTCACAAACAGGGATATCCATAAGGCAGAGGAGTTTAATGCAATTTTTTGTTTCTTTCTTCAAGAAGGATGATGGACCAAAGAGGTCTCAGTGCCCTGAGCTGGAGGACCACAACTGTGAGATCAACTCCCAGTTGACCCTGAAATTGTGTGGGATCTGCTGCTCCAGCTGGATCCCTACAAATCTACAGGACCTGATAGGATTCATCCAAGAATCCTCAGAGCTAGCTGATTTCATAGCAAAACCTCTTCCGATGATTTTTGGGTAGTCTCGGGAATCCAAGGTAGATGTTCCAGCTGACTGGAAGCTGGCAACATTTTCCCGATTCCAAGAAGTGCAAGAAGAAGAACCCCAGAAATTACAAGCCTGTCAGTTTCACTTCAGTGCCTGATAAAGTTATGGAGAATATTATTCAGGGAGGTATTCAAGAACATCTGAAAGACAAGTCATTGATCACAGCCAGCAGGGTTTCATGAGAAGAAAGTCTTGCTTATCAAATCTGACTTCCTTCTATGACAGGGTAACCCACCCAGTTAATAAAGGGAAGCCAATAGATGCACTCTTTTTGGATTTTAGTCAAGCTTTCCATGCTGTCTTTCATAGTATCCCTCTGGAAAAAATGTGCAGCACACAGCTGGATAAAGCCATCATGCGATGGGTGAGCAACTGGCTCACGGCTGAGGCACCAAGGGTTATGGTGAATGAGGTGACATCAGACTGGGGACCTCTCACCGGTGGAGTTCCACAGGGCTCCATCTTTATTTATGGCTGCACAAACAACTGCAGTGATAAGGGAGGTGTACACATTTTCATGAAAAACAGATAATCTCTTGACCCAGAATTCAAGTAAATGTGTGCTGGCAGTCTTTTTAAATGTGTCTCAGTTATCGAGCATATAAAATATTACTACGTCCTATAACCACAGAATTCACTGTGTCTTTTCTTTTGAAGCAAACAGAAATTTTTGCTCTTTTGTGGCAAGAATGCAGTTGGCTTGATTTGGAGACAACAAGTGAACACACTCCAGCACACCTGTTTTAAACTTCATCTTGACCCATGAAGTTATTTCTTGGTCCATTCCAGAACCTACCCAAAAATAGTAACAGCAAAACATAAAGAAAGCTGCCTTCAGAAATTACCATGATAGCATCAGTACAATGTTTTCCTCACAATTATAAAGCACAGATAAAAACCAGGGCTTGTAAGTCCCATATCCTATCTCAGAAGTATTTTTTTATAATGATGCACACACAAATGGTGCATGGACCTGCCTTTGAATCTGGCGCTAAAGCCACAAAAAAAATCAAGTACACTTTTAGCAGCTTTGTAGAGAAGCTGTATGGAACCCAAATAAGAGGATTTGCTACTTATCTGCCACCTCTTTCTGAGAGTTGCAGAGTGCCATAGTTTTCCCCCAGCCCCCCAAATGTTTGTGTTAGGCTTCTTCCAGTGAAAGAGTGCCATTAACACAGCTTTTCCTCAAAGATAGCCTCATATAAGCAGCATATTTTAAACAAAGTTGCTTGACTTTTTGTTAGAAATCAAGTGCTGTAGGACAAAGAAAAAAATCACTTTGTAGAGAGTTAGTTTGCTTTTGTTGTTGTTGTTGTTGTTGTTTTACCAGCCTCTAGAATCATCTGTGATACTTACCAGAATCACATACTAGTTATGATCCGAATATTGAGAGATGCCTCTGCCCAAATTAAGGTGCAAACAGGACCATTTGCCAAAGTCAATAGTATGGATTCTATTTAACAGTAAATGTGAGGCAGAAAGATAGAAAGTAATGGGGGGGGGGGGGAGGGGGGGAGGGAGAGGAGGGGAGAGAGAGGGAGATCAAGCAGAAGGTAGTCACCACTTCATGGATCCAGTAGCATTCCATTGGTCCTTCCTCATCCTGGGCTTCTAAGTGGTGGGGGTCCCTGGAGCTGCTCTTCTACCACCTTACCAAGTTCCTGGTATCTACAGGGTGTAGATGCTGCTCTCAGAACTTGTGGTGATGTGCATAAGCAGTTGCTTCCTTTCCCACAGTTTGCCACAGTGAAAACTTTTGCCCAGATGCATTACCTGGGATGCCCTGACCAACTCTCACAACCACTAGGCCTGAAATTAGCACCTTCCTGCTCCTAATTCATCTCTTCTGTGCTTATCTCAAGTTCCCTCTGTGGTAGCTGTTCTTATGGCAAATCCCTTCTGTGGCCTTAGACAGTGCTTGAGGCAATCGTGATCTTTAAGTCCCTTACAATATTATGATAATAAAATGAAGTAAATTACCTCTGTTACTAATGAATCAAAATAAAGAGGCCATGCTAGACATTTCCAAGGACAGGGCACCAAGACCAAAACTCCCAGAACTTTTGCTATCAGATCCTACTGGATCCTGTCTGTAAAGAAAACTCTACAACCAAGCATCTGGCCATTTCAGTACTGCTGGAGACCAGCAATCATTTTGGACTAGTGGACTAACAAAACCCTGGTGTACAAGAGCTATTTATTTTCTGATACGCATCATCACACCAGACGAAAGTAGCATTTCTGTTTAACAGCGCCTCCTTTGCCCTTTACTTCCACTGGTCCACCCAAAATTCTGTCCTAACAAATCTTTCTCCAGTCTTGAAATCTCATCCTACTGTAGCACATATGACCAGGGATCTTTTAATTTACACTGGCCTCTGATAAAGTTTTCTACCTTATCAGAAGTGTTTCTCTCAAAATCATACTCAACTCCCAGTGCAGAAAGAGAAAAAATCCCTTGAAAATCCCTAAGAAACATAAACTAGAAAAAAAATCTGTTTTGGTTCCTTTCTACACCCTGATGAAGGCTGAAAGGAACTAAAAATCCCCAAACTGATAAAGACAATACATTTAATTTCCAGAATAAAGCAATCTAGACTCAAGGGGAGAGAAACTTAGAGAGAAACTCTTATCTTTTACATGGAGAAACTGTCTGTTTTACAGCATATGCTGTATTATAATGTCTCTCATTGTTTAGGATATGAAGTCTACCAGTGATAAAGAAAAATCCCCTTATTTTTCTGCTTATTCAGTTTTCTGTTTCGTTTTGTGTTTATTATCTTGCCTCTTTGTTTTTGCAAGGAGACTTACCCAGGATTGTTTTGCAAGGAAAACTGGCAGTACTGACATGAATTGCACCAACACAGCAGCAGCAGAAGTATAGATTTGAGAAGGACCAGATCCCCCAGTGGTAGTCTCCTCAGTAAAAGAAGTGTTAATAGAATCATATATTCCAGCCTGCAATGAGTTGTTATATGTTATCAGTATTGTCCACAGTAATAAGCCTCATAAGAGTGCTTTCAACCCTGCTTTCTGCTGCTCATCATTAAAAGCACTGACCTACAGGTTTGGTAGTCAACAGTGGTCAGGAAGACAACAACAATTTCTCAACCAGTTTTTTTTTTGTTATCAGATAATCATTACTTCTCACACTCTCTTTCATACCCACAGATAAAAATGTTGTTTCTTATTTTCAGCTACCTGAAAATATCTTCCCAAAGATGTTTTTTAAGGCTTAGATTAGTCATTTGAAAAAAAGATAAAGGCATACGGATGAAACTGAATCAGAATCAGTAAGGCTGGGAAAAAAACCAACTCTAAAATTATCAAGTCCAACCATTAATCCAGGTCCACTACGTTCACCACTAAACCATGTTCTCAGGTGACACATCCATACCCCTTTTGAACACTTTCATGGATGATAATGCTGCTGTTTCCCTGGGCAGCATGTTCCCTTGCTGCTATTCCCTATTAGAGAGTTTGGTAAATGAGTTTAGCAGTGAAATGGAAAAATCATGGCAAAAGGTTTTGGTTACAAACCAAGAAAAAACAGATACCTGAAAGGGAGTGGGCACAAGATTGTCCCTTGCAGAATATAACAAACCATACTCTGTGTTTAGAGACTGTGGGCAACAAGAGTAGTGTTTTAGAGGGAGATGGAGCTTAAAACTGGACCTAACAAGAGCTCAAACACAAAACAAGGGAGAGAGTCATGTATGAATTGACATATGCAGGCAACCAGGGCGACCAGCAAATCACAGCTGAAATGCAAAGATTAGCTTATTTCATCACCCTGCTGACAACCCTGGGCAGCAGAGGCATACGAGGACACAGGCGCTGTTGGGTTTGGTTCATCCTAGTGAGCAGCAGAGAGGCCTGCTGCCTGCCCCAATAAATCAAAGGGCTTCACGCGTGCGCAGTTATCACAAGGCTGTGCTTTTATGATCTCTGAGCTTTTGATCTCTCTCTCGCTCCCAGCAGGAGGCTCAAGCATGTCTCTGAGCGTGTGTAATCTCTACACAGGAATCCTACTTCTCGAAAAAGGCAGAGAATGAGCAACACTAGGCATAATAAATGGACTTTTCCCCCCCGGTATTCTTAGCATTCCCAGCTGCAACGTCACTTAAGTGAATTTACTATCCTCCTGTAATTGTTCTGCTTTTAACCCTTCCCCCCAGCAATTAACATAATAGATTATGACACAGGCAGATATATCACAAAACATATGTTATTTAAGATTATTTTGCTGTAAAGAAGATTTAGGTCCAGCTGAAATTAACACCACTTCTTATTTCCTATAACAATCATGGATGGCATGTCCAAATTTTACGAGCAACCATAACAACCACCCCTAGATACATATTTGAATCTACCAAATCAATTAGCTATTGGCTGCTAGTAATTGGGGTAGTAAGTTTCCACTAGAAAAGCTCATGAATAAGGAAATCCCACACTGACTTTTCAACACAGCAGCTTCTGGAAAATCCCTTCACACACTTCAGCAAAATGGTCTTCATCTACCTTATATTCCATGGGCAAGGGTAATCCCACAATCCAGAATTACTGCTTGTCCTTGCTTAGCTGAATGAATCTAGAAGCTGTGGCTCATCAAGTATATTTACTCCACACTTCTTCCCTCTCTCACTTAGCCACAAAGGTCAAGAAAACACAGAGCCAAACACACCTGCCTGTCTGCCATCCTAAGGCACATCCATTACTGTTACCTGCATCCATCAGTGAGATCAGTAACACCTCCCAGAAACATCTGTAGGGCTTGGTAAGTATCTTACACTGCATCACAGGGAAAAATCACAGGCAATACTGCTGAGGAATGTTGCAGCATGAACTATCTGCTCACAATACTAAATGGTTAATAATGCATGTGGCTCACCTGATAGATCCAATCATAACTGATCCAATTATTAGTTTTGCTTATACAATAAAGTGGAAAGTAAACAGTTCTCTTTGAATTTCTGCATTTAAAGAAAAAAAAAATCCCAATATATGAATGATAACATGAGCTCAGTTCCATGTGAGTGGACAAATGATGGTCCCTTATCCATGTGAGACTTTGTCCACTCATAATTCTAAGAGAAAGCTTTAGTTGGCTTTGTAAGATCAGTAGGAATTAATAAAATCTGAGTACTCCATTTTCACTGTCTACGTACCTAAATTGGTGGACTGTGACAGTTAGTAATATTTGAATCCTCGTATTACTGCATTGCACTTTCTACAACAGTAAGGTTAGATTGTACGTAACCAATCTGGAAGAAACACAAATGCAAGCCAAACCAAGATACCCTTCTGTTTTCACAGCAACTGGTAATGCTATGCTGGGGTCACTGGAAGTAGAGAGGCTCTGCGGTCTCCATTCGGAAAGGTTTTCAAGAAGCAGACTGGATTAAGCCCTGGTCTGACCCCATGTTAACCCCCAAAGCTTTTTTCCAACTTGAATTATCTCACAAGTCTGTGAGAACTCCAAGTGCTTCACCTATTATTGCTGGATTATACTAAACAAGTTTGCTATTTCACATTACTTATTTTTTCACTTGCCAGAAGTCTATATTTAACTCATTCTTGCCTTATTAAGTACTGTGCCAAACAGAAGGCACATCTTTCTATGTTAGCAACATTCATTCTCAAATGAATACTTAAAATGCACTTTAAATTTCTTCTATGCTAATTAGCCCACATATTCCAGATTCCAGTTCCAGGTGGTGGGTGTGGGAGACAATGGAATCACTAGCATTTATGAAAGGTTAAGACTGTTTTCTCAGATACTTTGGCTTGCTCCTTTTTAAAAGAAAGTTACTGTACAACTAAAAATTGCTGTAATTTTATAAAACATATAAATAGGGAATAAATAATGTACTTTCCCATCTGAATTTTAGGTGAGCAATAAATTATTGAAGAAAGTTATGCTCAGTAGAGTGCTGTGTCCAAAAATTTCTTGCTTTTTCCTGTCATGACCCATGTTCAACTATTGCTTACTGGAACAAATTTTTTCCATACCAGGTAATTCTAGAGACTCTGCCTATTTTGCTACATTTATATGACAGGCACCTTTTTAAGTTCTCAATTAAAGTGGATAGCCAGTAAATTACACCTTTAGTTTCTCTCTTAAAAACAATGCAGATCACTGAGGTGGTATCTACTGTAATCTTAATTTTATATTTAAACAAAATTAAAGCATTACAGGCTGTATTATGAGTGACTTTTACAACACCATGCCATTCCAGCTGTTTCAGCACTATTACAATAAAGTTCTCAAGTTTGTAAAGATATGGTATTTCAACATGTTTTGACCATTATGACCAAAAAGACTGTTAGTGTTTCAAATACAGTTCCAAATCCTGCAAAATTTTAGAAAGCTACTGCATTTTCTGTTTCTTACTGAAAATCACTGTGTATAAATTAATTGTACCATACATGACATTTTGATTTAGAGAAAGAAAACAAAGGAGGGAGACACATTTTTACATTTACATTTTTGCAAAAATGTAATAATATAGTCAACTGCTACAATTTCTATGACTTTTGAATCAATTGAATTAGAGTACGTATTTCTTAAGAATATTTCTTAAACTGCTCTTTATATTTACTACTACTTAATTAGTTCCCTTTGCTAAAAATAAAGGTCATAAAAACCACCTTGAATCTTGACTCAGATTTCATGACTAACCTGCAAGTTGTAAAACCTTTAACTATGTTTCATTTAATGCATTTAATAGACGTAAAAGCTCACAAGCAATGATATGAAGGATAATTTACGCTTGCAATGCATTTTTGTCCAATTAATAGATTGCCTGTGTGTTGCATACTTTGCATGACAAAAGAGCAGAATATTAAACTGCCATTTATGAATGCATGAAATTGCACTTTGCAAATTAGAAGTGCCGAAACAGAAATTTTTCACCCTGTTTAGGAAATAAACAGTCCTTAACCAATTAAATTGCATTGTAATAATTCTATGATTTATTGCGAGTTGTTTAACTTTCAAAACTTGGCTAACCCATATTAAGGTCACAATCCATCATGTCTTGCTTGGAAAGTCAGCAAATAATGGCTCTTGTAGTAGCTGCTTTTGATGATAGTATGAAAGAAGTATTAGCACTTGTCAACAAAACTGCTTACAACTTAACATTAGCATGCATGGGCTGCTGTACCTATTTATTATTCTGGCAGCTTCACACATATTGTTACAAGCTTATAAAACATTTTGTCGGGTGGAAACCGAATGTACACTGTTTGGTTTTCTGATAGACTGGCAGCATAAATGTCTGGGTTGACTTAGTTTAGGTTAAGTGTAAATAGAGACACAAATTCTTCAGCCTGTTCTCTTATTGATACTGAAAAGTACTGAATTATTCAGCATCCAACTCTTCTGTTTGTGTCTATCACAGTTATCAATTACCCATCAGTCTTCTTGTCAAAACAGAATGGATTAATCTGGCTGAAAACAAGACAAATAAGTGGATACAATAACAGAGGTGCAGGGTTGCCAAACTGTCAAAGGGAAATCCAGGCAGTGACAATTGCCGTCAAAAGTCAGATATCTGGCTTAAGTGAGTAAGTGATTTCCCTTTACAAGCAAAGAATGCACTTAGCTTACTCTAAGAAAATTAATCTGCCTACTTTGCCTACTAATGCATTATCAGCAGTGATATCACGGTGATTTTGTAAGTACTGCTCAGATGCCTTTATAGCTCAATGCTTAGTGAGCAAGTTGATACTTAAATGTAAATACACGTTATTTTATACATTAAAAGAGAATTACTTGAATACATGAACTTCTGACTGTGATTGGTTGTGTTAGTTTGATCCATTGTACACATCAGCTGCTAAGAGAGATCAAGTAAATCTCTGAACTAAGGCTTGTGGAATACACTCAACTTCTATTAGATCTAGCCTTCCATTTTCCTCCCAAGCTTTAAACTTTGAAATATTGCTTGGCAAACTCTTTAGGTCCATCTATTACTCTTGAAAAAGCATGCAGATGAATGTAATTTCATTTGTATCTTTAAGAAAAATGTTAGTAGCACAGCCCCCCAGTTTGGAGCACAGGTTTGGCACCCACTGAGTCATGTTTGGGCTTCTATCACAGGTTTCTGGTTAGTTTATTTTCTCCACCTCCTCCTCCCCCCAGAGCAATACTACCAGAAAAAACTCTTCTGAACTATTTTAGTTAAACATTACTCATGCCTGAAGCCTTGCAATCATGGCAGAAGATTTCAAGAGCTTTATGTAAGCCAAACTTTTCTATTGTATACTGCATTAAAAGCTTTTGTATTTGGCATATTTTACACTTATTTTAGAAACTCATCTGCTACCTGATTTTAATTCTTAATCCATAGACATGGATCTTTAAGTATTACATTCTGGACTTTTAAATGCATGTTAAAAGTTACCAGTATTTTCCACTATGTACAAAATAATATCAAGAAAGCAGATTATTCACAAAATCTTGGGACAAAACTTGACCTTGAACATTTAGAAATTTGACAGACCAAAAAATTGATCTCCACTACGTAAATTATTTTAATTCCTTAAAAGTCAAAATATGGTCAAGAGTATCATCAGAGTAATAAATTTGTAAAAACAAAACCAAAACCCCCCAAACTAACAAAATAAAATCCAAACAAAAACACACACAGAGCACAAACAAAAAACCAAACAAAAACAAAAAAAACCCCAGGAACCAACCAACCCCATCCGTGAAATTCGCAGGGATATTTTGCAATCATTTCCCCTACAGGTTTGATCTCTCTGAAAATTCACTAAAAATACAATGAAAGCCATTATGTCACACTATTTCAGTAAAATAGTGACATTTACCTGTTATATGTTAATCTTCCAATTTTTTTTTTTCATTTCTATTAAGCATGAGCAGTACATAGCTGGCTCTGTTAAACACTTGATATCAACCATCAGAATTTACTGGCAAACACTTAACATCAAGAAAAGATTGCACTGGATCCACTAGTTATAAAAGTTATTCAGCCCATACAATTCAGCAATTCAGACATCTGCTCCATTCTTTTAATAACTTTAAGAACGGTAATGTTAGAATTGATAAATAAGATATATATTCTAATATTCCTTGCTCTTCTTTTGGAGATATGCTTGTTGCAATCTTCAAAAATTTCTGTGACATTCATGTCAGGTCCAGGTCTGATTTAACTCTCTTGATCACTTCTAAGTGAAACAGTGTAAAGAGATCTTAGGATATCCTTCAGGAAAACCTTTCCAGTTTCAACAAGGAAACAATAAAACTTACTTGTTACTTAATTCTTGACACAGGTACTCTGTTCTCTAGAAAATTAAGAAATAATTTTTTTCGCTGTAACTGGTGAGAGTTAACTATTATTATTATAAAAGACATAAAAATAATTTAAACAGAAGAAATTCATTGCTTCATGTCAAAGGTTTTAAAAACTAGTTATAGAAATCAAACACTGCAATGAAAAGAAAATTGCAGCAGAAGCACTTATCCACTTCAAATGTCAGAGAATAATTTTCATTTTAATATAAGATTTTTGTCTTGATTTTAAGATTCAGCGTATTTGTTTGCTTCAGAAGTTATTAATTATGGCTACTAGATCTATCTGCATACTTGAAAACTGCTTAATTTTTTCATGTAATGTCTAGTGGACTTCCAGAAAAATCAACACACAAGTTTCATTAACATCTATCATATGAGACAATAAGGAGAATAACACTGACATTATCAATCTGTTGAAACACCAGCCCAGATTTAACATTAAGGCAAAAATGTACCAGTTGACAAAGCTCCTGTAACTTCCAAAGATTGTTTCTTATGGTAAACATCTTTCAATTCTGATCTCATGATGCTTTTCCCCAAAGAGAGGCACATATATGAGGACTAAAAGGATTCATTTTTATTTCTAATACCTAATTATATGAAGATTGCTGCTCATGAGGCATTATCTAGGTGTGAGTATGAAGCGACAAAATGGATGCACCTGTTTAGCTTTTATTCTGCAATTTAGAAAAAAATGGTTTAACCAAAAATAAGGGCTGAATGTAGGTCTGTCACTACTGTACTTCTGATATAAAAGCAGAAAATGCAGAATTGAGAGGTCCCTCCAGTGGCAGGGACTTCAGGATGCCAAGGCTGCTGGAGTTTCTTTTGAGACAGTCAATAAACATGGCCTTAGTATCCAAGCTGCAGATGGAGAGTCCTCACCAACCCTCAATATCTACATGAAAACTGAAAATCTACAAGAGGTAAATAAGTATCCGAGCAGTTGGTGGTAGATTAACATTCAATAAAGCACATCTCACTTGATGGTTTGTTGCATTGATTGTCAAAATGTTAGGTACACTAAAGCACATTCATACTAGCTACAAAATTAAAATCTAGTGTGCATGTTATCAAGCAGCATTTGAGGTAATCAAGCTTTTTACATAAAACTGCAAAATCATATTTTGACAGCTTAAGTAAGAGTATGCAACAAGAAAGATGAGCATTTGAACAGTTTATCATAAGGTTTCAGAGGAATTTTCCAAGCTTAAAAGATAATACAATATGGGAAACTGAGGTAATACTAAACCTACCCACAGAATGATAAAGGCTAGGATGCCTCTAAAGAATATTTTCAGAATACTTAGTAACTTTCATTATCCCATTTTCAAAAACTAAGCAAAATGCCATTGTGGCGAATTGTATTATCTTTCCATGGTTTGAACTTTTAGTTCAGAGGTAGCCTCTTGAAAGAATTAAATTAACTATGTATAAAGTAGTGGTGTTAATGTTAAAAGGTTTCCTAAAATGCTGACAGTTCCCAAATGAAAAGATTTTAAGTGTACACACTTTATATTACTGCTTGATATTATTACTATTTTTATTACAAACTTAACAGGTTAAGAAAATGTTGGATTCATTTAGCTGTCCACTACACCTGGTCCTGTCATTCACCTGCTTGTTTCAACATGGTAGAATCTTTCCTGTTTAAAGCATTATGCCAAGCAAAGTTATTATCAACTACTTGGAATTAGACAACATTTGTGGACACACAAGGCCAGATGACATAATAATTTTCTAATTTCATTTTAGTATTTCACAGTGTTTGATGTGTTACTTCAAGCTAATTCAGTGTATTTTCTGAGGGAAAAAACCAGCAAGTTAAAGAAAATAGAAAATAAATTATTTTGAATTGGTGCATTTGAACGGTGCTTTATTTAATGTAGCCTGTGCAATTCTGCCCCATCTTCAGACAGGTGATTATCATTCTGAATCATCCATAAAAAGAGGACAAGGATCGGAACTCCCTCTGTGATCACAGCTTACTCCAATTACCATCCTAAAAATACTCATCTCTCACTCTTCAAAGCTTGTATGGAAAGAGAATCCCAAGGGTGGTCTAAAGAACCCCTTCCCAACCTGCAGCCTGTTTTAAATGATAAAAACAAGACCCTGGCTAAGAAACTGACATTCTTAACTGCAGTAATAATGATATACATGAACTGAAAATTGCTTTTGAAAAATCAAACTGATCATGGTACTTCAATTGCAAGCCAAGGTATCAAGGTAAGCAAAATTTCTCTTTCAACCCATAACAATACTTAAAGAAAGAAGAAAAAAAAATTCTGCTGGGTATTGGAACTTTTGGGTTCTTTTCATCAGGAGCCCACATTGGTATTAATAGTGTGGGTTGCATTGAGTCAGTTACAAGTCTCGGGAACCACATCTTTGTCAAGCTCAATAGGAAGGGCTGCTTCCTCCTATTCATGCTTTTGACCTAATCTTTTATTTTGACAAGTTTTATTGGCCTACAGGGGAAACAAATACCAATCATTCCACTGAGCACTGATTTTTTGAGAATTAAGTGTTTGACAAAACATGATCATTATGAGTAACTTGCTTTCAGAACATACCTACGGGTATTCAGTAGGACAAGATCTGTCTCCTTTTGCTAACACAGTAACATTCTTAACTTACAATCACAGAAACATTCCAGAATGTACTCAAAATGTCACATAAAGCTGCTAATAAAAACATCATTAAAATGAACAGCAATTCAAAAATTAAAATCATTGATTAAACTAAAAAAGACTGATAAAAATAACCATAATTAATGAGTAGACCTGACAAACAGCTTCATAGTTTCTAGTGAAAAAATATCTTGGTAGAAAATGTGGTTTAAGCAAAAGTTAAGTCCTCCACAGGATTTTTTTTTCCACTGGCATTCCTTATTTTAAAGCAAAGAACAGAACTAATAACACCCCATCCTATTTCTGTCCATTATTTTGATTAAATTGAACTGTTTCATCTTCCATCAGTTCAGCAATGATGCAAGCTTATTTGAGCTGCTCATACATGTTAGATAGACTGTGTATTTATTGAATGTTTCATATCTCTCATTATTTCTTATGGGGAAGATTTTAATGCTGAATCTTTATGTTAGCGCTCAGGAGAGTGAAATGCAACGTTGCTAACATGAAACAAATGAAACTTTTCCATTTAACTCAAAATGGAACATGAGGCATGCAAAGATCAGCTCAGAAATGTTCCATAGTAAACTGTGCTTGAAAATGCTTAAAAATATTCTGGTTTAGAAAAATAACAGGTTTTTTTTCTCAGTGTTGATAAAAATTGTCTAAATAAAGACTGCTGAGATCAGAAAAACTAAGCAGGCATTTAAGTACATAAAAACTCAAAATTTTTTGCCCTATGTGATCTGGACTTTTTTCTCAATAGCTCACAGGCTGATAAAAAGCACTCACAATGTATTAGTGATACATTTATGACCATTTCTACATTAAAATCTTAAATTATAATAGAGATGGCTGATTATTTGCTTTATTTACTTAGCATTGATCAACTTTTTTTCTTATATTAAATTTATTCTTATCAAGGTAAGGCTAGCAAACAATAGCTAAAACCTATTTATCAATGACCTAGGGTAGGATTATTCTGAATTCAAGAGGTATGATGATAGATTACATAGCCAGAGGTGAACTAGATTTCAAATAGATAGCCCAAGTATAAATAAAAAACCCAGTTATATAATTCTGGGCCCTAGCAAGAAATAAAAACACAATTGGAGAACCTCAGCAAGGACAACAACCCAGATCACAGTCTGCTGCTATGACTATACTGCTATCAGTGACCACTTGAAGCAGTTTAAAATGGCTTAGAACATGCATGGTATGCGAAAATTACTTTGGGAGTACAAAGATAAATTAACAAAATTACATGTATTAATATATGCAATAATTTGCATAAACAGCAAACGCTCTGCAGTTTTGGAGAGGAGAAGAAGACAGCAAGAGGTATGAAGAGAACACTGGACTAACCAACTACAGGAGACAGGCATGGTGCAAAGCTCTGCTCTGCAGGGATATATTTTAGAAGGTGCTAGAAAGAGGAATTTCTTTTGCAAAAGGTTTTCCAGAAACATTTTAAGAAGGAAAATTTAGAAGGCAGGCACATGAAACCAAATGTAGGATCTTGACATCCCTTTCCATCAAATACTTTTCCCAATCACACCTACTTAGAGAATGATGCAAGGCTACCTTTTGTCTGTCCAGTTTGTCACTTCCTTATCAGTACCTATTAAAATGTACAGACCTGAAGCAAAAATTTCTCTCCTTACAACATCTAACTTGCTTACTAAAAGCATTCTGTGGCAATTACCTTCAGGCTACCTTTGTGTTGCATAAAAGTATATTTTATATTTGTTAAGAATTTGTTATCCTTCTCTTTCCCTTATGTTATTTTCTAATAGGAAAACAGAAGCTCTGTGTGTGATCTATACATTAACTGAACACACACATTTTCAGTTTTCAAGTACAATATAAACTTTCTAACCTTGTACGACTCTTTCTGAGCTCTCATCGGCCTGACTCATCATGGAAAATACCACTCAAAATGAGAGAGCTTCTGTATGATATTTCTGCATTATTCTCCAGCCAATTCTTTTTACATACCCTAATTTATTTTTGACAGCAACCTCACTTTTAACAGAAATTTCCATTCTTTCTCTAAATTAATATTGCCAATACAGTAATAACTGAAGAAACTATATAAATGCCTCAAATTTTTCTCCTCCTTTACTTTGCACTTCACCTGGCACTGTTCCTACCATTCATTTTACTTGGTCATGATTCTTCTCTGGATTTGACTAATTCAGTCCCCACCCCCAACAAATCCAGATGATATCCTCATGAACAAAACAAGACCAAAGCCAACTTCATCAACATCAGGTTTAAAATGTGTCATCCAAGAGCTGAATAACAAGTTTATTTTGAAGTGCCAGCAAAACCATTTTGAAATCAAAGGTTCTTCTACAGTTGGAGATCCATGGCACATGAATCAGCCATTAATATCTAGTTTAGGTGTTCTGTATCACCTCAGGGCTACGTAACTCATAGGCAGGCACAACAGGACTAATCCTGCTCTTGTGGTAGCATCACTGAAGATGAGTTGGGCCCACCATTAATTTAAGCCGCCATGAAGAATCATTAGAATAACTGCCCAAATTTCAAGGTACAATTTAGACAACAATCCCTTTGGATTATCTCTTTCCCAAGTCTCCTGCTCAACAAGCAGCCTGCTCTATTTAATGTGACATAAGAGACTGAAATCTCTGTTGAAATTAAGCACATGATCTGCTTCTTTATTCCTAAAGGCAGGATATTATCTCTGTCTCTAAACTCTGTCTATTTATCTATGTATCTATGTCTATATTGTTCGATATATTTAAAAAGCAACAGGATCTAGTGCCAAGACCATTTAATCTTCTGGGTACTGGAACTAGGCATTCTTTAAAATTTAATTTAAAAATAATGAAAAAGCACATAGCTGGATATTTCCAGCCATTTTTTCACCAAGTATAATTCAAGTTATAATCTCCCTCACCAGGGCAGACTAAACAATAACGTAGAATCTGATTCATCTCAGGTGTTGCTGTATATGAAGTATATGAAGTATAACTGTTAAAAGAAAAAATGCAGGTTTTATTTGAGAACATACAGTTGTTATACAGCAGTAATCTGTGTAAGTGTACTCTGACACATGATGCACCTCGTCTTTGTCTAATTAAATAACACAAAATTGAAATAAGCATACAGTGGCAGAAAAGAGATCTGTTTCCTTACTGCCACTACAAAGATATACATGTTAATTGTGAATTAATTTTTAGATCATTTCAATACGTAAAATCCTTCTCAATTTAAAAAATACCAATTGAAGAAAACATTTTCCCTTCAGTTCTTTTGAACTCTCAGATTCTGACTGTTTCAACAGTTTATTTATACTAACTGTATGCACATGAGTTCCCAGGTCCATTTAATAACTGGAATTAACAAAATAAACGTAAGTACTAAATGCCTGATGAAATTCAAGACATCAAATATGATACTCCATGTGAACTAAATGGGAATGTATTTGCAATTTAAAATATAACTCATCATAATGAAAATGTAAAGCAGTAGTTCTGCTTTATTCAGTATGGCAGGTTAGTGATCCCTGTGAAGCTACAGTGAAGCAAAGAGTAGATTAATAATTTAATTTGGTTCAGGACTGTGCAAGTGGGGCACTGCAAGCTATTATTCTGTAACCAGCTGTTGACCCTAATATGGATCAACCAATTAGACATCTCTATTTAATTGTTGGTGACCCATGTAAAACTGACTAGGAATTTTTATTGTAAAAAAACCACAGTGGCCTAAAACAATCCCAGTTATCACCCTGGTGTAGACAGTGGGTTTGATGGAGGCATACAAAGAAGCTCAGCAAACAAAAAAAATGCTAGATCATTTTAGGCTGTGTTCTGTGAATGAGCCTTTTTTCAATATCCCTTGGTGAAGGAACAGCCCTCTCAGATAAACCCCCACAAAGCAAATACCATTCATATGAAGTTATGTTTTCTCCTTGTTATCACAACTTATGCCACTTAATTCATTATTCAATGAATTCACTTTCTTATTTATTAGATGCAAGGTAGCCACTCATCCCTAAAGGCCATGTATGCAAAAGACTGCTTGTAATGCTGTCACTTCAAACCTCTCTAGGCTTTTACATTGCTTCAAGAATTAGGAAAAAAGTAGCAAACAATTTAGATTTATTCATGCTGATATTAAATCTGTATATGATAAAGGAAATGAAAGAAATGTTACATAGCTAGCTTAAAATCTACTGATACAGATCAACGGAATATCTTATTCCCTGTAGCTGGGACATGGACTCCTGCAGCATAAAACCCACTAGACTGTATTTTATGTTTTTAAAAGATCTGATTTAAAAAATAAAGAAGTATTTATTTGTCACATTCCTCCCTCCCATTGAAAGGTACCTCAGCCTCTTTCCTCTAGTGCATTTGATATATTCAGTCCACTATCACTAGCAGAATTATCTGCTCAATTGCTGAATCCTCATTGTGAGCATACGAAAATCAGCCTTTAAATGCTACAGATATCAAAGTCCAAAATATTTTAAAATATCCTTTTGTTATATAATGGACTGTAAGACATATTGCAGCTGATTTTTGTATCTCACAAATGTGTGTTCTCCAATGTTTTTAAATGTGAATTTTGCTAATGACATTTAATAGCACAAAATAAGATCTTCAACTCTTTTCACGCTGCAGTAGCAGTCAACAAGATGTTTCAATTTTACTCTGTAACCTTATGCTGTTAGAATCATTAACATGCAAATGAATGACTGAATTTAAAAGACTTTCAATACACTCTTAGCACAATTAATATTGTATAAAATTATCTGCATAATCACACACACCAACATTTATATAAGGCATTGTAAAAAGTCACCAAATAAGAAACTGGATGTAAAACTGGCAAGCACTGGAGAACAGGCTTCTACATACGAAAATATAAGTGGTAGTTTACAGTTAGTATGTGGCTATGATTACAGTACATTCCACATTTCAGTCATCAAAGCATTTTAAAAGTAAGTATTTTTTCCTAGAAATTCAATCTAATGATGCATAATAATACGACTTAAAAAAGTTTACGGTGATTTTTTTCCTGATATTAACTCTACTTTTGAAATTATATTTAGTGACCTGACATTATATAAACAATTGAAACAATAAGAAAAAAGAAAAATGTACCAAAAAATCATTTCAGGTATAAACCTCAAGAAGTAACTGAATTACTCAAAATAGCACTCTAATTATACCAATTTATTGCTGAAGTTGGTACAATAAAAACTGCTTTTTAAAACACTGTTTTATATTTTTCTAAGGGTGTGTTATATGGATTGTGACTTTAAAAATGTATGCATGATTCTTAGTAATCCTGCTGTTATAGCACCAGTTACACTACGACCATCATAATTCAGGAACTGATCCACCTGAATAATTAACCTTTTATTCCCGCACTAGGCAAGTACAAGATGTATTGCTTTCATTGAATTCATAATGTGGCAAGTATAGAAATTCATAAAATGTAATGGAAGACCCAGTTGTTTTCTCTACGTCATGTAACAGTGTCAGTAGCTGGGCTGTGTGGGGAACTGTATTCACATTCATCTGATATTCTGGAGCAATTCTGCAAACTTAGTAGGGAATAATAATGATAATGAATGAAAACTTTTCTGTTAATATACAGAGAGTCCTAACTTTATCCTATATTGTGCAATGTTTGCATTTTTGCACATGGGAGATTTTAAAAGTCACACAGTGATTTTTGTAGTGCGACCGTATGCTAGATAAAGACATTTAAGCTGTCAGTATAAACTGCTTCTGTTTTCATTTTGCATTTAATTTCAATGCCAGACTCAAGGCATAAATTTTTCATCACCTGCAATGGTATGAATAAAAGATTAAAAAAAGAACTGAGAAGAAATTCTAACACATGCAGTGCATGCAGCACATTGTGCAGACACAGTGTGCATAACTACATGTTTAATTTCCATCACTTTTTCCTATGTCAGGAACACTATTATTTAGTTCATAAATCATGCAGCTAATTTCCAGGATTTCAGCTCTGTGGAATTCAGATTTATCTAGCTCTGGATAATAATCCATTCAACACTCTTGAAATCTGAAGATGATACACATATTGGTAAATTCACATAGTACTTTCTTAACATTAAATAGAATATGTCTCTTGCCATCTAGTGTTGGTAAGTTAAGCACTATTAAAATTTTTCAACAGCACACATTCTTGCCTTACTTCTTGAAATAGCAAATGAATAATTCTTTTCCTATGTTCCAAGAAGCAAGAATTACTAAAAATTTCTGAGCTGATTTCAATTTCTCATTAAGGCTCACTTCATATTTTAGCTGAAGGATGTTATCAATCCCAAGAGGCGATATCATGGTCTCACTCTGACAGAATTTTTTATTTAGCACTTAAGAGTGTTTTTAGTAGAATCTTTGGCTTTACTGTATTAACACTCAGAGGGGCTTGGATGAAATTCTGTTTATCTCTCTTCAGCAGCCTCTGCTGAATAAATAAAAGTTCTGTGGAATACACCTTGTTTAGCATTATCAGCAGCCTTCTATTTGTCAGAAAATGTCTGAGATTCCTAGTTTGACTTTTGTCTAGCAGCAAGCTCTCAGGCACATTATACATTCAGTCTGGTCAAAAGTAAAAACATTCTTCACGTTTGCACCATTTCTAATGATGTATAGTAACCTAACAATCTAACAATCTGTGCAGTAATCTCTATACACTGAAACTAATTAAAGGGAAAAAAATTACACTGTACAATAATCAATTTTAATATAGTAATGTGTCAAAATGTTTCCTAAAAGTAAGTTCAAACCGTAGTTTGTAGTGCTTCATCATCAAGAAACTGAAACATCTGAGCAAAGGCACTCTAGTCCCTGGCCTTTTCAGTCTGGGATGAGCATTTTAATTGGAAAGATCTAGCTGATGGATGGTGGTTGGATTAATGTGACTTATGGCTGTCAGAACTGACAGGAGGGAAATACAGCACTTTACTAGTTGCTTCTTTTGACTTGTAGCAAAGCTGGTCCAAGTCACCAGTACTGAAGAACTTTTACAAGGATTGTGTATAAGTTTTCATTTCTAATGCTTCTATTAAGAGTCCAAGCAGATAAAAAGAGGTAGAATATGAATAATGAAGTATTTTCACATCCAAAGAAAATTGTCCATTTGTAATAGACTGTGGCATACTGCTGGGGCTGTGTGACACCTGCACTTATGACACTCGTGCATTTATTCTCTACTTCCTCTAAACAAATAAAATTACATTCAGCATTTCAAGCTGTTAAGGCAAAAAAGCAAAATTATGTATTTATTTTTAATGGAGCAACACCAATGGCAGCAATTCACTTCTCAGTTCTTGGCATCAGCTCTGCAAGGTGCTAAGTATTTTAGACTTGACTCAGCACAGATCTTTGCTTTACTTCACACTGGATGAGAAACCATCTCCTATGATGACCTGAACTCTCTTTTAGTCAAATTTAACAAATTATAGCCTGCACCACACAAGAATAGTCTTACCGTATGAGATAGTAAGCAAAGAGCAAATGTGAAAATTTGGTCACAGGAAATAGCTGTCTGAATTTGGAGAGTTCCATATATTTAACCTTTTTCTATATAATTTATGACAATTATAAGATACACAGTTACATTACAATCTCATTTTTTAACTCTTTCAAAGCATATGAGTAATCTGGGCATGGTAACTGAGCTTGTATACATTCATATATATTATATATGTATCCATCCATGTATATTATGTATGTATATATAAACCACAGAAATTAAAAAATGCAAAAACAGAAGTGTTGCACTTTAAACATACTTAGGAGTTTAGGATTTGAGGAATTAAAGTGAGAGTGGAAACAAGAATATGGAAATATCTTGTAAAGAATATCTAAAACTACTCCTAGTTCTTTACTCCACTGCTTTCAAACACTATTGGAAATTGAAAATTAATTGGCAGTTAGAAGGTAACATTTTTTTCCATGCCACATCCTTAGAAAAAACAACTTCACCCTTTTGGACTCTAGATTGTTTCCTAAATTCACAGAAAATATTGCAGTTCAGAAATGGGATGGAGAACAGAAGGGCTTTGTTAAATGTTTAGGAACAGGGATGTGAGCAGTCAAACAAACCAGTCCATTAGACTCAAGGCACTTTCTGTTTGTTATAATTTTTTCCATCCACAAAGCATTATTTTTCCCAAAACAAGAAAGTGTGGTGTAATTTTTATAGTTGTGACTATGGATGAAGTCACTACAGGTAGTGCTGAACAAGATGTAAATGTACAAGTTTGTATTACTCTCTTGTTTGCCTGGGGAGGTTATTTTGATGCTGCTTATACTACATTCAGTTCTGAATTTTCTAAATATGAAACTGGAAAAGTTGGAAAATATTAGCCATTGTCTGAGTGTTGCTGCGTAAGAGTTGATTTCAGATTTAGGTATTACAGATTTATATTCAATATCAATGATATTGAATTTCGGTGTGCAAATAATTATTCGTATCACTTAATTACAGCATAAGCACTTAATTCTAGAACTGCAAAATACAATAATAGTGCTTAAAAGAATTTGTATTGCATCAGCTGGATGCTAATTTTAAAAAAACTGGTGAATATCTGCATTAAAGTTTCCAGGCTAATTGATGTGAATTCAGGAGCTACTCCGTGATTTTATTATGAAGTACGGTTACAGAAGTTGATGGCTTCTGTCATTTTGAAATGAATGCTTACAGTGTAGTTGTTTCATTCACATTTCTTTTTATTTCTTACTTATTCTAGACACAAGCTCAGGAGATTTCCAGGCTTTGAGTCTAGTTGTAATTTCAGCATAACAATTCCATTTCTAAAGCTCCACCTATCTCATTGCTAAATTTTACTTAAAATCACTATATATAGTGATAGTTTATCATAAATTTTAATATATAATTGATTTCCAATTTAATTTGATAGTAAAATTCAGTTTAATTTAATCATGTTCTAAAGTGCAACATGAAGTGCTAAGAAGTTGATAAAAATAATTTTGCGGTATTCTATTTCTGCTTGCCTACTACAAATCAAAGATTTTCTTCTTTTCATAATACACTATAATATGGTTACAAGTGCATTGAAATTCATCTTGTTAGAATGGTAGTAATATATCCCACCAGGACTACTGTTCCTAGTAGCAATTTAAAATAATTATTGTGAGACTTGATGCTAGACATCAGGTTTGCAATAGAATTACAATGAGGGAAGTGTATTAGAGACAAAACATTGCTGGAAGAAAACTTCATAATGGTGCAATTTGGAACTAAGCCTCAATTTTACAGTAATAGATTCTCTTTATGATGGCACAAAGGAGTAAATGCACTTAGCAAATTTAAATCTATTATTAATCACACTTCGTCGATTGCAGTGCAGAAAGGAAAAAAGAAATTAGGTTTTTAGTTATATTTCTTATATAAAACAAGTTCTGCAATGAAGAGCATTTTTACAAAAATCTTGTTGTTACAGCTCAGAAACACAGCAAGTCTTCATAACTGCGGAGAGTTAGAGAGGTTCAAAAACTTTCTAAAATAGTTTTGCATGTCTTCTTTTCAGGTTAGAAGTTACTCAAGAAGGTACACACTACATCAACAAAACACTTTCACTTCTAGAAACAAAATATCCAACAGGAAAGGTGAAGTAAATGTGATATGCACGACTGCTTTCTCCAATCACTCTTAAATGGAGGGAGGCTTGTACTATTCTTGCTTTAATTATGTCATAATTTTAATGAAACAAAGTATACTCATTTAAGTATCTACAGACTGATTCACAGTTTAACAGACCACTGAATGCTTTCAGAAAGATATTTCAAAGAAAGTAACAGAAAGTAATGCAATACGGATTTTAGAAAGTTGTCATACAGCACTGGAAAACATTATTTATGCTATCACTCTGAAAAACTCCAGCTTTTATACTCTAAATAGTATTTTACATCTAACATTTAAATAACATTGGTACCTCTTTTCTATTAAAAATGAATCACATTTTTAACAAAAAAGTGATACAGGAATATATTAGACTGGCAGATGAAGAGTTGTTTGTATTTTCTTGTTTTGGGGTTTTTTCTATCACTGATCTTTTTAATAAACAGATGTCTGGCAGAGACAGTTCAGATGAAAATAAAACGTCTAATTTCAGCACAAAGTAATGTGATAAAGATATCTACCAAAGCACCAGCATATGAAAGCCAATAATCATTGTAAATGCTTGTTTTAAACAATATTAATTTGATATTCATGATTATTAAATAAACATTTACAAACAAAAATGTATTATGTTTCATAAATTCATATCCCTTATCTTTGAGAGGGAGATTAAGTTTACATTCACCTGTATTTTACCTTGACCATTTAAACTGTGTCTAAAATTACTGACAGGCAGAGGATCTTTGATCTTTAATGACTTTAGTTCTGTGCATGCTCCAGCCACCACCAGAACAATAAATGCACACCCACATTGCAGCTTGCAAAGAATAGAGAATTTCCAAAGCTATTTTTAGATGAGCTAACTTGGATACCAGAAGCACTTTAAGCAGCCCAAGCTCATGTGGGCTAATTTACTCTGCTTCAGCTGGGAAAATTAGACTGTGAGGAGCTCCAGACCGTAAGTTCCTGGTACCCAAGGTACCTCATGTATAATATCCCTTGTATTATTACTACTATTCTGCAGTCTGTAGCACAGCTATGGCTGGAGGAAAAGAGTCAGTGCCTCTGTGAGACAAAAATCTAGAAATGCTTCCACACCAATGGATTAATGTGAGTGAACATGCATTACCCTGTCCTTCTCACATAATTTTCTGGGGGATGCTGCACATTTATTGAACCAGATGATCATAGTGAGATCTGCAGAATGGTACATCTGTAACATTATAAACAAAAAGTTCAATTACTCAAACCAGTTTTCTGAAAGAGGCGTTGAAGACAAACAAGCCTCCTCTTTTTCTACTTCCTTCTGAAGAAGACATCACTTAAAGGAAAGAGGCAACAGATGAACTACCTGGTCTGTATGCAACACCTGGAAGAAGTGGTGTAGCACTACTTGCTTCCATAATTACTTTTCAAGTCTCTGAGAGTTCGTTCTTACCAAAGTGAAGAACAACTTTCATTCTTCTTAAAAGTAAAACATTCAACTGTTAGTAAAATGTGACTCATATACATCCACAGATTTAAATGCAATTTGACAAACAAAAGGAGAAAAAAAAACAAACCATAAATTAACAGTATCCTTAGATAAATTAATGACTCAAACTGTGAATGTTTTTTTATTGTCCTTATGATATTTCTAGAGCTTAACTTAGTTTAAAACAACTTACACAGCCAACATTATTGGAGGATGTGAGAAATTCCAAGTTCTCTCTTCGTTGTCTCTTTTACGCAAGCAAAATGTCATTGATCATTTTCTTAACAGAAACAAACACTTCCTATAAACAACTGTCTAGCATTCCTGAAAAAAAATCCCAAACAACTGAAAATTTCCTAAAACCTCACAAATGGCCAGAATGATACACACTGAAACCTCAGGATGGTGAGATACCATGTATCTGACACAGCTTGTTCAAAAAGACTGTTCGTACTGTAAAAGTCAATAAAAAAACAGTTCCATTCTATTTGCAGGGATTCCAACAGGAATACTGTTACAATCCTATTTTTCCATCTGGTCCATACACAGTCATCAGTCTACAGTTTATAGCACAGGTGATGATAATGCATGCCTGTTTATTATAAAGTCATGCCTTTTGACTACTAAATAGAATTTCAGAATTTAATCTTTACATCATTAAAAAGTCCAGCCCCAATGCACCTGTAATGCAGAGGTGCCCACAGCTGGCACATGGTGTTTTAAAGCCAGCCTGCAGTCAAGGATTACACCCATGCTGTGTGTCATACTGGCTCCATGAAGCATCTCTTTACCAAAGGCATCCAAGAATGGCATTTCTCACAGATTTTCTTTCCTTTCTCTGCAATATTCTGCCTGAGGATCAGAGGTCACCATACTAAAATACTTACTAGAGAAAAAACAAAATCCATTCAGTTTCTCAGTACAGTTTATGAATTACAAAATGCCATGCTAAAGAAGAAGAAAAAAACAAAATAAAATATATTATAGTAGGAGTTCTCAAGACTGAGGAAAACAATTCTGATAGCATGCAACTTTTAAAGCTGAAGAGCACAAACTGGAATAATATAGAAGAAGAATGTTCTTATAGCATACGCCTGAGAAAATCTAATTAAACACAAGTATATCCAATTCAACTGGGGCAATCATATGCTTTTAGGAGATAGTTCTAAAATTAAATTTTCTGTCTTTTGACCCTATATAATCTTCAAAACAAGCAAATAAAAAATATTTCTATTTATACAATAGCTACTCCAGGATAGGAGTAGATGCTCTAACCATATGTTCTAGATCAGGCACATGACCATCTACAACCTGAAAAAGGAAGAAGTTTAGGTTAAATCTCATGTAATACTTTATGTAAACTTAGCATTAGTTGGCTTCATTTGAAATCTCCAATGTTGGTTGAATGACAGCACAAATTTCTTCTCCATAATAAATAATCTAGGGGCAAATCTAAATGATGTGAAGTAGAGAACTCCACCAAGCAATTTCTCCAGCAAATGTCAGAGTTATTAGACATTATATAATTTAGATAAAGGAGTATAAGACATGCAGATTATTAATTTTCAATGGGACTGATAGCAAGACATTTTTTGTCTCACATTATCATAATTTCCAGTTCTTAATGTGAAAGTCCATCTGTGTACTTCCAGAAGCACCAAGGTCTGAGGCAGGACAATGAGACTTTCACACTCAGTAATATGCATATAGAAGTATATATACACATGAAAGTTGCAAGTATCAATAACAGGCACTAAAATTAGTTTGACTTTCAGATGCACCAGAGCTTGTTTAAACAATCTTCATATTTGCAAGCATGCAATGAAGAAAGATGAGAGATTAGTTTGGTCCCCAAATAAACAAGACTGAATAATGGCTCCATGAATAATTACTGTCTGTTTTTCAATATTAGCAGAGAACTCCATTTCTTATAGTTAAAAAAAATGTAGATTGCAAAATTAGTAATCCCAAATATTTCAAGCCTGTGATACATTAATAGTTGTAAATGCAGATTATTTTACTATTCTGAATAGACGAATGAAAAGGTACTCCAACTGGCAATCAGTTTAAAACTTAAAAAAAAAAAATCAGTGAGCAGTTACCATGAAGCTCAAGATCATAAGATAACTGACCGTAATAGATCAGTAAAATTTAAAAACAACAGATATTGCACGGATAAAACAGCTGTAATATAAAATCAAAAATAAATTACATAGGGTTATTGTGCTGTGGGTTTAAATGAACCACTCTCTTTATACACAGAGAGATGCTTCCCATAAAATCCGACCATCCTTTAATGTTTCCCTTCAATGCCATAAAAAACCACATCATAGTGGGTTTTCATGAATGCAGGCTCCTTACTATGGTGTATCAGGAGCCACATCCTTTTGACAGTTGAAAAAATTTCTAGAAAATTCCCGTTATGTGTTCTTGCATCTCTTAGGCTATATAACTTGTACATAACAACATTCCCCAAAACAGCCACTGTGTTCCAATCCTACTCTTCATTACTGTGATCTGCTTATTCATCTATAGTATCTTTCCCACTTCTGCTGCCATGACTGCCTTCAACTACTGAATACTCTTTTCTAGTATCTGTATGTGTAACCTTTCATCTCTTCATGTCTTCCACTTCTTTCTTTCACAGTTGCACCTCTAATTTAGAACTTTATTACTTTCAATATGATTCCTCTGTTACTGCTCTCAGTCACAGCACTGAATTCTGACCACTGCCTCCAAAAAACACCAGCCCTAGTCTATTTTCTTTTGTGTCTTCTCTCCATTTGCCCCTTTACTACTCAATGTCACCATCTTAGAATTTAGGTTAAAAATCTTTCTATCCCCTGTAAAAAAATCTCTCTCCATTTTCAAGGGACTTCCCACCCTTACTAGCTCAGCATCCTCTAAATGATACTTGTTACTTCACTGCTTTTCATCCAGACTACAACCAGTGTCTGACACATGCAATTTATACAATCATAAAAAAAGGTCTTTGTAGTCCATGCCCACAATCAAAAAAAGCACAAATTTCAGTACACAACTCAATGTAAGAGGACTCTTATGGGGTGATATACCCCACGGACCACTTTTTTGCAGACAGGGATGAACCTTTTCCACTCCAATGGCCCCTTCCAAATAAATGTGTTGCTGGTTCTCCGAACCTTCAGCATAACGTGTCTTTACTTCTTCACTTTCTCTCTCAGCTCTATGCCTCCTTCCATTCAGCTGCATTTCTCTGATCCTAATTAATGTGCTATGAAGATGCACCTGCACATAATAATGGTATCAGTAGTGTGTTAACCCCTTGGCTAATACCCTTTTTGCCACGTGCATAAGAAGGTCACATTTAAGCCCTTTTAATGTGTTTTAAAAAGCATTTTAAAACACAATTATTTGTATGGCATTTTATGAATTACACTCTAAGTCTATTTGTGTCTGTAAAGTGCCATATTCCTAACTGTTTCTCTGGAAATGAGCAGAAGATAGAAATGGGAGCAGCAAAAGAAATCAAACTTCAGGTGAATACAAATGAGAAGAGGAAAGCAATGTTATACGGCATAAATATTCACAATACATCTACTTTTATGGATACTGCAGATAGGGAGTTTTGGAGGGTTGCTAAGAGCTTAATTTAGCTAGGGCCAAACACATTTGGTCTTGACTGGAGCTGTGTTCATGATCAAAATGGGAACAACTTCATACTGGAATGGTGTTGCTGACTGTTTGACCAGAACTGTGACATGCTATGTGATACGCTAAGGGAGAGCAGACAGCGAGGATGCTGTGATACTGGGAGACATGGTTTACTAACTTGTATGTGGTTTGGAAAAATATAATTTTGTGACCTGATGATATGACTAGATTTGTAGACCTGATCAGCAATTGATTGATCTGGCAGTCTGTTTAGTGGCCCGTGAGAGAAGAAACAACCTTTGTTTTGGTTTTGACCAGAACAACAGAATTGATTTGAAACATCAAAAACCCAGTCTGCTACAATGCACTGGATTTAAACCTTTTTGGGCAAATCCATATGACTGTGCCGTCCTTCAAAAAACTACACTCAACTTCAGCAACACTAGCTCTGCTACATATGAAGACAGAATGTTTTGTAAACCCGAAAGAAGTAGCATTAAATCCCTAGAGGCAGTGCAAAGGCAAGGGGCACCTTGTGGGAAGCAGAAAGCATATGGTCATTTCAGAGAACAGATACACCAAGAAGAACTGAAAATAATTAAACAAGAGGGGAAAGGAAGCTCCTAAAAGAAAGAAGGGATCATTCTGAAAGTTGAAAATAGTATCATGAAGTGTGGGAAGCTACAAAAAACAAGGGAGGCAGTCTGGAAGAGAGTTTGAGTAACAATCCATGCTGTCGTCAAAAGCTTACAACAGAATAACAGGTTTTTAAACATACCAGGAGGTTTTCTGCTTGAATGTTCACAAGGATAGAAGAAAATTAGTGTGCCAGTGTCATGGGTTTTTTGCTGGTTTTGTTGCTTGTGGTGGTGGTAGGTTTTGATTTTGAATAAGATGTGGAAAACCGGAGGAAGTTCCTACACTTGAAGTTTTCTTAATAAATGCCTCAGTAGAAAATCTATCTCAGAATTAATGTCAAAAAAATTATGTGAGAAATAGAGGAATAAAAAAAGATGAGCAGCAGAATTCCAGTACCAAACAATATCTGTTTCAAAGGTGAACTGATTCACTGAACCACTAATTGTAGTGTGCAAACTACTACTTAAGCCTACCTAATTAAGGACTGGACAGTGGCCACTCTTTAAAATGTATTCCAGGGCGTACCTGCAAACAGGTAAGCCCCAAGACTACATCAGACCAGTTAGTGGATACTACAATAAAGAACAGAACATGTGTACAGATGGATAAATTGCTTATACCAGGTAAGAGTATAAGCAAAGGGTAAGCCCACCTCCAGTAAATAGAAATAGTTTGTGAAAAATTTATTAATGGTTATGTTCGTAAAGGAGATATGCTCAATATAGTCTGCTCCAATTTTCAAAGTTTCTGACATAGTCTTTCATCACAGGTTTGTAAAGAAACCAATCAATCATGGTGGAAAAGAAAGCATCACAACACTGATAAATCTGGCTGAAGCACAGGAGTCGGTTTGCATGGTGCTTACCGCAGAAATTCCACAAGGACTCAAGTATTCAACTTACTCATGGTTGCTAAGGAAAGGGTGAGTCAAATGTGAAATGAGAAAGTTTGCTGATGATTCAACAAGTGATAAAATCAAGAACTGATACTGCAAACATCAAGAAGGCCTTTATGACCAAACTCCTGGGCATTAGGATGGTAAGTGAAATTCAACAGACATGAAGTTATGTGCACAGGAATCTCAGTCCTCACTGTACTGGTAGAATGAGCTCTCAGAACATTATTACCAGTCATGCATGAAATCTTGAGGCCTTAAATAGGTCTGGGAAAATGTATGCTCAATGAGGACTACAAATGGGGGAAAACTCCAAACAAATCCAAACCCAAAGCAAAATAAAAAACAACAGCCTTGGGTTTGTGTCGCCCTGATTTTTACAAAGTGCAGTGTTTATAATTGGTAGCAAAGGTTCTCATAGATTGTATGTAAACATAGTCCATGTTTTGCTAACTCGCCAAGGATTGTTTTGTACCTTTGGTATTGTTTGTCATTCCTTTCCCAAGGGCGGAGAAAGCTGACGGACTGTCTTTCTCACCTATGGAATTGGAGAGGTGGTAACCTCATTGTCCAATCCATGATTGTATATGAAAAGGTATAAATGTAAGAATAAAGAAAGGCTGGCTCTCTTCGGCTCTTCTTCTCTCCGGCCAGCCTTGGTGGCTCTGTGACGTGAGTGAGTGCCTGGTTCTTTCGCGTCCATCTGTGCGACAGGTTTGTATTTGTATTAAGCAGGAAAATAAGAGTAATATACTAAGCAATGGATATAAATTCATGGCTTGCTCAGGTGTTGAATACCGTACGCATTTCTCATTTCATCCCTCTACCTGTGGAAAAAAAATATAGCAGGACTGAAGTAGATACAAAAAGAGGTGGGATTAGCTAAGGCTGGAAAAGAGATGTCACAGCAGGATACAAAAGAAGTCCACAAAATCTAGAGTAGTGCGGAATTAGAGAGAAGGAGTCCACTTTACACCACCTCTTCCAATTTATGAGGTAGTGGGCCTCAAGCACAGAGAACACCATCATATCAAAAGCAAAAAAGTTGCTTCATGCGAACTGCAGTAAAGTTATGCATTGCTGAAGGTGCTAAGAGTTTATGTGGACTCAGGTGGAGAATGGACAAGGTCATGGAAGAGAAATCCTTCATTATCTAGTAAATATATGGATGCTTCCTCTGTTTATAGGGAGATGTGAGCCAAAAGTTGTAGCAAACTGAATCAGAGAGCATTCTGAGTTGGAAGGGGCCCACGAAGATCATTAGATCCAACTCTTAAGTGAATGGCCTATAGGGGGGTTGAACCCACTGCCATGGCATTATTAGCACCATGCTCTGACCAACTGAGTTAATCTCAGTGTCTGAGTAAATATCCAGGAATATTTTGGTATGTCAACTGGCTTTTGAATGCTTGCTGCACCAGAACATTCTTCACTGTAGTAAGTTGAATAAACAGATTCAGTTTTTAAAAAGTCTGTTCATTCACTAAACTACAAATGAGATATTCTAGGTAGAAATGTGTCACTCTAGTGACTCCTTTTCTACTCTAGTAGAAATGTGTCACTTAAGTTTATTATGCAGTATTAAAGATGGCACCTACAAATGTCTATTTTAATACATGGAGAGTTATTAGTACCATCTACTGTGTCTGCTTGAGTCATCTAATTTACATTGAGTCAGAATACTTAAATACTACATACAGGAGCAGAGGTGTTTTCAGACAGATCTAAATTAAATGCATAAAGAAAAAAATCCATAAATATTTCCTCCAAGGCTACTTCTACTTTACTTAGTATTTGCCTGATATTATTGCTTTCCACACATATACCTACTCAATTATTAACAAAAAAATTATTAGGATGAAGTATTGGCATTTTTAATGCCTTCTGTTGACATTTCCATTACAGATCTATCTCAAGGCTAAACAGACTCTGACAATGGCACTTTATGAGAGAAATAAATTGCCCTTCTGTAATTTTTTGCTTTCCAACGTATTTTTTCATAAGCTAACTTAAAACATCAGCTTTAACGAAACTTTTACCTCAAAAATACAAATGAAACTCCACCCCTTACATGGTCTTTTCCAATAACTTCAGAAATAGAAGAGTCTGATCCTTCAGGTTGTTCTGAAGCATATCAATGGTATCATCTACATGGCAGGTATCACATGAAATTACACGAATTATGCTCTACTTGGCATCTGCCCCGATTTCAGTTTAAAACAAAGTGCAGCTTCTCCCACACAGCATCCTGATTAAACAAATAAACTATGGCGCTGACTGCAAATGTACACACCAGAGTGTAAAAAATGAACAGATACAATGGCCAAATCTGTATTCAATTTTAATTAAATTTCATTCTGTAGCTCAATTAATCCACAACTCCAAATGTCAGCAGGGCTTAGGCAAATGGAATGACATCTGCTAGACTGCACACTGACTATAAAACCTTCACTGCATGCTAGAGCTCTGGAAATGAACCAGGAGAAAGAGAAAAAGAAATGTTCTTAATAAATATATATCAATGTGCATAAGTCTAATTTCAGCAGAACATAAGAAAGGTACTTGATAGAAAACCTGGGAAAGTTTCTTTATTTTACAACTCTGGCTAATAATACTGCATATCTAAAACTGAACACAGTGTTGTCCACTAGTAATAACATACTCACAATGGAATTGTGTTATTTTTAAGTAATCTGCTAAGAGATATCTTGTAGCATCCTGTGTAACTAAAAGAAATCATACTGTAAACACTCCATTTATTATTAATATAGTTATGTATCTGCATAGAAGTATTATCCAGAAGTTTCTGCTCATGTTTGAGAGCTGCAGGAAGACATTATTTTTGTCACAGAGAAACTGATGCACATTTTTAACAGCATTAAAGTACTTCAATGGTAATCTGACATCTAAATATGTTTACAGTGCCAGCCACATGACAGGTGGATTAGAAGAGAAGTTGAGGAATTTGAGGGAGGGAAAAAAAAAGACACTAACAGTAAAAGTAACTTCACAGATTTTCTTAGTCACATTGCCATCTTGATATCCATGTTAGTTCTTAATTTATTTTTATCTCTTTTTTTCATTTTGAATGGCCCCATCTTAGCCATAATTTTTGACTGACTTTTATGACAAATGACAGATAAAACCAGGTAGGGCTAAGGGACCTTGGGATGCAGCCTGTATATATCTGAGATTAGGGAGAGGTTTCTGTAGTAATGGTTGTGAGCTAAACAACTGATTTTTAATATTTCTACCCAATTCAATTGACCTTATTTAAAATACACAACCAAGGCAAAAAGCAAAAATTAAAGGAAAAGCCTGTACACACTTCACAGTACTTTATGAATAAAAACGTATTAAGATGTCTCAATTTTCCAAATACTGACCATGGCTTTGATCAAAAAATATAAAATAATGCTGAACTGCAGGATAATGGATGTTCTGTCATAAGATCTGATTCTGCAAATACTTACTTGCAGAAAATACTTATTTTTAAAATTCTGTCAGTCACATAATGTGTTTACAGGACAGAGCCTGTCATTTATTTTTCAATTTACTGAATTCTCTGTAATTGTTTCCTCCCCCTGTTGATAACCAAGTCATTGAGCAAGCAAAAAGTGAAATAAAAGCTTCCATATTTTTACAAATTATCATTACAAGTCCTTCCAGCACTATTAACTGTAGTTTGTGCAGTTCTTGCATATTTTTGATGGTTGTAAAATTATCAAGTGAAACAAAGAATATATAAAATTACGTACTGAAAATTGAACTCCATTCTTCAAACACCTATTTTTTATTCAGGTGGGTAGATTATATGGCTTTAATAACACTGCTTACCTACAATGAGAATAAAAATTTTAAAAAACCCCAGAAGATACAGACAGTTTCGAGGACTACATTCCTGTCAAATAATCCAATTATTTCTATTCCTTTTGCCCTTTTGCCCATAAATTTTGAGCTTATTTTATGTCAAGTGCATTCAAGAGATATATTTAAATTTCAGTCATTGAACTAAAGAAATCTATATATGATTATACACAATTTTAATTATCATCGTTATATAATTAACTGAAGTACTGTCTAAAGTTCCTAAACTTATTTTTATCTTTCCTTTATTTTTGCTTTAGCAAAGGCTCTCATTGCTAGAGAGCATTCCTCTAAAATACGGGTCTGCTGTAGAGCTATTTGTATCTGTTGATACTATTCAACTTAGTTTTAACAAATTTAGGATCTCTGTCTAACAGAACAGTTCATAACAGCCTAACATTTAAAAAATATGGCTTCACCATATTTTATATACCTGTTAGCAACAGAAGTTTTTATTTTTATGACTATATGCAAGGGTGATATCTTCAAACATTTTAAAGATATATCTTACAAAAAATTATTAATATACACTTAGATACTAACAATATATTCTTACAACTATAAATCCATGCAAAGTATTTAACTACTTGGATTTTATCCTTGAGGCTATATAAAGACATAATTAACAGTTCACAGTTTCCTCTATGGAATTCAAAAGACATGGACCCTAACACCACAGAAATCAATGCTGAAACAGCCTTTCATGTTAAAAACATTAAGGTTTGACCCCAGAATCTCTAAATTCAACTGTCAGGTCTATATTAGTCTAATTCTACTGTCTATAAATCTACCCCCTCATCCCCACTGACAAAGTCAGACAATTGTACGTTGACTATTGAAATAATCATGATACGGGTTTTTTGAAGGAAATGAACGTGATGTCATGAGACTATCAGGTGGAACACCTTTGAGCCTGACAAGTATCAGCTTTACGTAGAGCACGGCAGAACAGTCCAAGAAAGGATCTCACTGACACTGATTTAGCAATGCACTTTGGTATGTCACAGTTGATTCTGTAATTTTCTTTCCACTATGGTTTTGCTATATACTACAATTTTACCCTTAGTGTTGCATTATTTCTGCATCCCTTTTTCATTTTTTTAGAGCATTGTTTTTCTTTCTCTTTTGAGGGATTTCTTTTAATCTTCTGGCTTCTTATTTCCAGTAATATGCAACCAAACTCTTTACAAAGTTCTATTTCAAAACTGACTTAATCACTTTGGAAGCTTTTTGTTAGTGCTATTTACAAAATTATTCCATTGTTAAAAAATCAAGGAAAGTTTTGTTTGAAATTTTCTAGAGGCCCATAATTCAGAACTGGGAAAGCTTAGTGACAAAAAAAGAAAACAAATGTAATAAAAACACCTATCTTCAAATTTCATCCCAAGAATGATCAGGCAACTGTCTCCCTGAATATCCAAAAATTTTGCAGCTTGAGCAACTTAGTGTCACTGCACACATACATCCAACTGGGATCCAAACTGCCTCCTCTCCCGTCACATATATTCACATTAAACATAATGCTTCTATAAAAACATAATGCTCAGGAATACTGATTTTATGGAGCACAGTGTGTCTCCCAAAACAAGCACAAAATAAATGCTTTACTGGAACAGCAGCTAAGATAGTTAACAAACCACTTTCATTTTTACCTTGTGTCACAACACTGCAGTACACATAAATAAACATGTTCAGTTATTCAGCCTCCTCTGTGACAGTCAGCAGATTGCTGATTAGTACTACGCACCAAGAACAATCTTCAGATGTGTGCCTAGTTGTTCTCTTTCTTAAGTAGGAAAATTGTGAGCTATCCAAGTGACGGGGAAACCTGGATCATATCCATCCTCATTGCTCCAGCCATCAGCAGACGTAAAGGAAGAACCTATTAAAGGCTACAAGAACTGCAGTGTCTATTCAAGTGAATACTCCCAGGGCTTCAACTTTTGATATCCAAAAAGCTGCTCCGCCACATCTCCTGCTGTTGGTGTCACTGTAAAATTTCAGGTAATGAGGTAAGGGGCACACTTGGGTTCTTCATATACCAAGATGAGGAAAATTAATTTTAATGCTACAAAGATGAGAGTACTGGCACAGACAGCCACTAAATACTTCCAGCTGCTCTACTGTCCTGGAATCTGGAACGGGAATCCTGTTATAAACACAGCAATTCAGAGCAGTTTCTTATGTTCCATTAGTGCAAAGGGGCCATGGGGTGCTAGATATAGAGGGGGTTAGGAAAAATAAAAACATAAATGAAAACAAGATACCTCTCTGCAGTAACTGCAACAAATAATACTGCTCAGAGGGAAAAAAAGTGAATAAATATGTTTCTGAAAGAAGTGTGGTAGGTTCATCATCGTGATAATACTGTGCTATCAAGGTCAAACTCCCAAACAGATTTTTGGTTTTACAGCATAATTCTACTTCCTAGTTCACAGCTGATCAGAGAAGATGTAACTTGTGAACAAATACTAATGCTTATTATTCTTTTTATTTATCCTTTGACTGTTATGTGTGGACAATTAAGCTCATATAAACTAAAAACTTATATGGAAAATTAAAAACTTTCGCATTAAATATTTTCCTACTTATGGTCTTTAGTGAACTTGTCTTTTTTTAATGATAGAAACGAAAGATAAGAGTTTATGGCTCCAGGTGCTTATTTTTCCTAGGTCAATTTCCTAGGTCAATGATGTTTAATATTCTGATTTTACTTTTTCAACAGAAAATAAAGTTGTCTAAGGCTATTTTGAATGCAACAATTTTATTTTCAGACTCAGTAACAAACATACCTGGGAGAGCTACACCTTGCCACTAGATATGCTGGTACCACAGTGCCATTTTTATTGATAAGATGGACTATTTTACTTCTCAGTAATAGAATTCAATAATGATTTTCAAACTATTGACCCTATTAAAAAAACTTCCAAAGGGCTATAGCATATATATATATATAATTGAAATCAAGTTTTAAAAATTGTAATATTTCAAATCCAAAGATCTTTTCAGAACCATGAATCAAATTTTATAATGCTGAAAGGTAAATATTAGAAGAAAGGGTGCATACTACAATTGTCGGATTTTTTCATGTAAAAACAACTGATCTGTAAAACAAAATTAAAACAAAATTAAAACATTTCCTAATTACTAATACCATCATTTATAGACTGGCGAGAAGTCACATCTAGAATATAAAAACTACATTAAAAAGCTGTAATTTGCCTTTTCTCCAATTCCATCATTTTTAGAAGTGAAATTAATACAATTGTAGCATCTAACGTTTAGTAGGAAAGATACAAATCTTTACAGAATGTAAAACAACCAAGTATAAATCTCAAGCCATGTAAGTAATCTAAAGAACATAACAGCTCATTTGTAAGCTTTTCTCTGATTAAATTTTACTCCTTCAGATTTTTGTTGTTTAGATATTTTTTTACCCAAAGTTCAAGGAAGAAGTTTTGATTTTTACTCTACAAGCGATGTTCTAAATCAACGAGTTGTGCAAATTTCTAGAGAGACAAAGCACTTGTAATCCACCTGCCACTGACTGTCAAGTTTCTGCCACTATCAGTGTGAAAATCAGATGGAATATCACAAACTGATGCGCGGACAGATAGAATAAACACCTAATTTTCAGTTTCAAACTCACCATGTAGCTGCCATTATGCATTTTCTCAAACAATTTTTTACACTAAATGTACATATGTGAGAAAAAAGAAAAATTATTTTAATGCATCAAGTGAAAACTGAACTTCACTATTCACAATAGGACAAAAATATATATAACTCTCATATTGACTCCACAAGTCATTGCCTCTTAACTCAGGATGCTGTTTTGTTAGTGTTAGATCTCTAAAAAGGAAACAAATTGGGAAAGGAAAACAAAAAAAAAAGGAAAGTTTCGAAGTGTCTCTGCTCTGTATGTGTAGACACAAGAAATTTTTTGCTGCTTTAAGGGCAAATTATATCCATTATTTGTCCAATCTCCATACCTTGCAGACTCTGGTAATGTTACTCTTTCCTCCCCATAGAGAATTAATCTTTCTTCTTGATTTGCAAATGAAAATCACATTCAAGTGAATTTTCACCATGGAATCATTTAAAGAGAAGCAGATTAAAAGCTGCACATTTGGTCTTTGAATAACAGATAACTTTCATGACATCTGTCCTTCTTTAAAAATATAAGTGTGTAAATATATGTGTATTCATACACACATAGTTTGAAGTCAGTAAAAAGGTATTCAAGTCATAAACAATGTCTACAATAACTAGTAAAATGAGACAGTAAAGTAAAGTGCTACGCATTACAAGAGCCAAAAAAAGATCAACAGTTTGAAAGAAAAGATAGAACACCCACAGAACTCTGGGCAGAGTGAACTGATGCTAAAAAAGACTTTAAATTCTGTTTGCCTTTATGACTTTCTCAACTTTAATTTCTACTGTTCACTCTGAGCCTTCATTCATTAAGCAAGCTTCTCATCATTAAACAATCTGCTTAATTTTATAGCCTGGATGTGTGCTGGGAAGAAGTTACCCATTTGTACTCATGGTAGAAAATTGTGCAGTTTGCTCCAATAACTGAATGCAAAGATGTTAAATGTTGTTGGTTTGAAATTGTTTTATGCACAGGAAATTCTGATTCTTACCTAACACAGTGTAATGACATCAATGGACACAGTATCTAGAGACTGCTAGGAAAAATTAGCTGTACAGAGCTCAAACTAAGGCAAAACTAATAAAACAATGCAAAAGCAAGAAGTGGTCACACTAGCATTTCGGTCATGAGAGACTTTTAAAGAAAACATCTCCCTATCTCGCTAGAGCTGTGATCTATACAAAGAAACCAGACATAATAAGGCCATCAGTCCAATTGTAGCAAAGCTTCCATTATGAAGAAGGCAATATAAAGGAATTTATACAAGAACCCATTTTTTATGCACAGCTTCTGAGGACAAAGAACTTACCAAAACCTCGGTGGCCCGAAAGATGCCATCAAAGCTGTGCAGGCAAACCTGTCCTTTCCCCACATGAAATTTATTGGGTTATGAGGATGTCCTTCATGCAGGAAATGGTCAGTGTGAATACGGCTAGCAGACAAGAGTTCTCTCCAGCAGTAAGATTCATACACTGACTATTACGCCTTTTTTTTCATGATTCTTCTGAGTACCTGTTAATAACACTTATCCCAGTCTTGAAACTGTTGGCTAACTATGCAGAGGAAGCACAAGAGCTTGTAAAACACTCATCACAATTCTATGTAAGTACAGTGATCTCGAAAGAAAATGTTTTATATGGAACAAGTACCTCGCATTACAGGTGCTATCACTTGTCCTTATCCCCAGCTCTAACAATAAAATATTATTCTGTCTCCAGGGGTTTGTCTGAAGAATCTTTTAACCAAAACCAGATCCAAACAAAACGCTGGATACAATTAAATTTGAATGAGTGACTCTGTAATATGGCCCTTGAGTTACGTTGGGCACACTACATGGTGTTCACACTCTTTTACACCAGAAAGCAAGACTTGTTGGAAGACTTACTAATGTCTTGTTAGAACTACCACAAATTCTTTCTACAGAGGGTCAAACATGTATCATACACTCTCAATATGCCAGCTTCTTGCTGGATAATAAATGAAAAGTAGAAACCATAAAGTTTCTTTAAATTGTATTTCTTAACCATACTAAAAGCAAAATATACAAAAATACAAACTTCCTAAGAATTTTTCTAGAGATATAGTTGTTTGTGGCATGATCATCATCAAAACACATTCCCCGCCAAATTAATAATTAACTATAAAACTATAACCTTAGACTCTGAAGGTGAACCTTGATTTCAAGAACAAAAAAAATTACACTCATAAAAAATTATGTAAGGACAAATTGGTTCTGTTATATTGTATGCTTAATGTGACAAAAGATGTCTCCACTGTAAATATGCAGGTTTTATTAAAATAAAGAAGTAAAATTAAATAAATTTCAAAGTCCTTTCAAACCTTGTTTATATTATTAATAGCACCGTGAAAATAATACCATTAAACACGGTATGTAATAAAACACATTTAAATGTCTGAGGTATAAAGGTTATTTCTCATTTATACCTTATTAGATGCTTCCCTTTCTTCCATAACACTGTTCATCTGGCTTACACTTCATGCTCAAGTCATGCAGATTGGAGCTGACTCTCAATTACACAAAGTCTTTCTCCAAAGATGACAGACCAAATACAGTAGAGATAAAATACATCAAGGTTTAAAATAGGTCCGTTCAGCCCCACTGCCACTTCATCATGAAATGATATAATTCACTGATGCCTCTGCCTAGCCTAACATATGTTCTATTCACAGCCTGAGTCACTCTTCATTTGTAATTCTTTCCCTTTTTTTCCCCTCATCTTGTAATACTTTGCTTGGTTGAAGACAAATACTGAAAGGAAAAAAGAGTATTATCATATGATGACCTGTTCCAGGGTGTTAAGTCCCTGTCAAGGTTTGATTTTAACATGGGGTATTGATGACAGTACATGAATTCAGGCATCATGTCTGGAATTAGACTATATTAATTATCACTTGAGTGCAGTAGGCATGAAAGTGCTGTTTCATTGACTAAAAGGATTTGACTGAATAAAAATCCATTTCTCATCTGGTTGCTTATGGATAAAGACATTTTTTCTCTTTGCAGTGGATTTTTCTTTATTAAATATGATATTTATAAGATTGAATAGACTGTTTTTAAACAAAAATATTAAATCTATTGTTTTGCTGACAACTGCTTATATATCAAATTTTACAGTTTAGTCATTACATAGAAAATATAAAATGTATATAAAAATGCATATGTATGTAATAAAATATTATTTTAAAATGCAAAATACAAAAGATTAATTGATCTTTTATAAAAAATTAAGTTTTATAATGACATGCAGGTGAAAAATATCCTATAATTTTATTTCCACTTAGTAAGAAAATGCATTTTTATGCTGGGAGTTATTCTTTATTTTCATGTAATAAAAAAATGAAGTTTAAATCATTAAAAAACCCTAGATCAGTGTAACTTAGTTACCTAGAAAAATTCTACTTTATAGCCCTTACTATGTAAACCACAACTTACCTATAGAGAGACTGGAAAGAGATCTGAACTTTCAAGTGTAAATATACACAGATAGGTAAACCAGCATAAGGTAATATAATTACACTAAAATATTTAACCATGTAGTTTTTAAAAAATTTATAATTTTCAATTACCACCCAGAAATATGCGTCTCTCACTTTATGTTATGTGCTAGCTGTCTCATATATTTGCATTGCCATAGCAAAGTGCCGGGAAACATCACTGCATGACGGCCATTACACAGATGTTGCTCATGGCATATAAATTTTCTCTTAGTGTACCAGAGATTCTTTCACCCCCTTTTTAGCATCCAGCTTTCCAGCTGTGCTGGGAGATGATGCTGGGGCAAATGGAAGCTAGAAGAGTTGGACTTACTGGAGAGCAGTGTATTTAACTGCTAACACCAGCTGCGGGTATGCAGGATAATTAGAATTATGAATATTTTTATTAGTTATGTTTAATCAGCCATGCACCTTGTATCTATCTACTGATATTATCTACTGATATGCACCTTGTATCTATCTACTTTCTTTATCTGTATTTACAGATTTCTTCAGAGACTCTAAACTGAAGAGACCCATATATGGCTGTTAATTTTTAAAATCATGCTCTATGGTTAGAGATCTGAGGAAATGGAAGAAACTGCTTCTTACTTTAGTAAATATCAATTAATTACGGGTAGACCCACCAATCAACAGCATAATAAACACATTGAAACATTCCAAACCTTTTAAATCTTGCTTTATCAGAGTACTGAACTGTCCTAGCTGACCTAGGTGACCCTAGGCATCAGGTGACCCAAGATCATGTATTCCATGTTTCTCTCGTCGTCAAACCACGCAAGTTTGCTTTTTCTTAAAATCTGCAGCCAGAAAACAGAACTTGTGTGCTCTACCCTGGTCTACAGCAGGGGAGGGATGTTGGGTCCCTTTTAAAACAGGGAACAGACACATGAAGCTCCCTCTCTTGCTCTCTGGGCTCTGCAGAGTTCTGCAATACTTCCACTGCTGCTGCCTGTGTTTGCCAAGGGAGGGGGGCCCACAGCTACCCTCCACCATGGATCATAGCCATTCTGCAAGCTCCGGCTGCTGCCAGCAGTCCACCAGCGCTTTCTTACTAGCGCATTGTAGAGACAAAGCCTGTCCAGCCGTGACACGGAGCCTGCACCAGCAGCTCAGCAGCACTGACTCGTTTTGAACAAATATAGTTTTTCACAGGTTTTGTTTTTGCCCTGCTCCCTGTTGTTCTGTGTGTTTGGGAGTTTGTTTTCTTGAAAGGTGGAGGCTTACATTTCTTGGGTTTTGTGGTTTTTAGTAAACTGCTATTTTTTCACTTACATCTTTTTGCATTTGTCTCTCCTTATTGGTAAGAGGGGAGAGGTTGAAAACAAAGAGAAGGCAACTTATTTCAGCGTCTCCATCTGTAAAATTGTCTTAAAATAAGACATCAACTACAATCAGAGATCAGCTTTAGCTAGATGTAAAGAATTTTTTTAAAGGATTAAAAATTATAGCCACCGAGAGATGTACACTGACGTACCTTCCCAGATGTTTTAATAAGCAATAAGTTGATAACTTTCTCTAAAGGGATAAGCTAGAAGATGATGCTGATTAAGGCAGCATCAGAAAGGCATTCGCAAATCCAAAAGATCAGGTAGGCGTCAACATCTTGTACTGCCACAGCAGATAATGCAGAAATTTTTGCTTTTAAGTCAGGTAAGTTTTATGGACAGTATTTAACCTTCAAACAAAGAATCATGTGGGAACAACAGTTAGTGTTCTGTGTTTGGCGGGAAGGAGTAGCCAGCCTATCTACAACTTTCTCCTTTCTACTACTTGATTCCCCTTCCCTTTCCAGGCCGCAAATACCAGCAGGCAGTAACTCTGCTTACTCTTGTCTAGCAGGTTGTAATTAGTTCCTCCTGCAATCCTTTCCTAAGCCCCTGTCTTCTCTCACTCTTACTACCCTTGCCCAAGGAGCTCATTCTACCTTCCCTGAAATGACTTCCAGACTGTGACTGTATCTGAGCTATGCTGAGCATCGCATTGGTATAACAGCTGAAGCAAGAATGACAGTATCCAAGAATAAAAAAAAAAAATTACCAGAGGAAAAAACCATAAAGTTTGGTCTCTTTCAGAAGAAAGGAAAAAAAAAACCAAACCCCAACATGTAAACGTGTAGGGCAATATCTTCATAATTTTGGAATATCTGAAAGACAAAAAAGTTGAGACTGCTTTCCCTTCTAGAGGAGCATGGCATGACAAATGGCAGATTAGAGTGATTATGCTTGCTCTGTCTTCTCCATTGCATGATCCCTACTAAAAAAATTTTGTCCCCTTCCTTTTTCTCCTCTAGTTATTTGGTTTGCACAAATTCTTTGTCTTACAGTTCTTGCACATTAGAAGCCAACTGCTTGATCCCTGTTTTAGAATAGTATCCGCAGAAGAGTATGATGTGAATGAATGGCACTTTTCATTCAAGTCAAAAGAAAGCCGGAGAGCTTACTGTACAAAACTGAGGTTGATTGACAACAAAACGCTGCATAGGTTATGCAAAATCAGGGAGGCTACAATGTGGGAATGAATGAATAGGAGCTGTGTGTTGAATGGGTGACTCACCACACCTACACCCTGCAGTGAGGTGCTTGCAAATATCTTAAGAACAGCCTCAGTAAAACATCATTATGCCAATGGTTAAGCTCCATCAAACCCCAGGAAACTACAGGGATTATTTTAATACTTCTAAGTGTAATTATGGGCATTGTTTTAAAATACTTTTCCTTAAATACAAACTGCAATCTGCTACCTCAGAAAAACTGTCAGTAGAGCTCCCTGCTTATTTGGATGACTCAGTAATCAAATGAAATCACATTATCTTTGATCTTTTCTTTAAAGTGATGTAATTAAGAAACTTATGATTTGGGAGCAACATCTTTTAGCTTGCAGCTGTCTTCTATGAATATTTACAACATATCCATCTTTGTATGGATAATATAATCATTGCTTCCTGATGAGAAGTAACACATTTTTGTATCTTTCATGAAGTAAAAGGCACATGGTATTCAACAAGCACTTCTACAGAGGCTTCGTTTGGGGTAAGAAACAAAAGTAAACATCCATCAAGACAGCCTACAAGAAAACACATTCAGACTGCTTCAAAATGTCTGAACCCAGCAACATTACAGTTGTGGAAACATTGAAGAAAAAAACAAAGATCAAACCAGGAATAAACAAGTGCAGTCACAACTCACTCTCGTGGGACCTGCCCTAGAAATGAATCTGCACCTGAGACACAAATACACCAGATCTTCAGGGCTCACAAAAAATGACGCACTTGAGATGCTAATCTAGACTCTATTAAATATACTAGTATTGTTACTAATATTGCTATTAAATACACAATATAAAAAAGAACTCTTTACCAGGTATATAATGAAAGGGAACACATGCCATCAGTGTCCCACCTGCAGCACAGATCACAGGACACTCCTATTTGCAGAAAAAGTGGAACAGGGAAAGTCCACGTAATAAATTTTCTTCTGACAACTTCTCCTTGGTTCTAAAGATATTAGATATTACCACTTCCAACATTTTGCACTACAGGTGAACATTTAAAATTAATTAATCTACATCTATGTAGAAGGGCATATGGGAGGACCAACACAGAAAAAACTGATTACTCTACTCAAAAGAAACTCCTGGCGTGTTTATGGGTCTTTTGCCCACAGTAGAATACACATATCACAGTAGTATATGAGATAGACAAGTGCCATGTTTTTATGAAACTCAGGTTCCTGGCATGCTTCCTTTCTCATGATAAAATCACACTTATTTAAAGCTGCTGGATTTTGTATAGGTTGTTTGAACTTTTTATTATGATTCAAGACAGTTACATCTATTCGAAAATCCTTCTGCACTGTGCAGGCAGGTGAATAATGACAGTTTGCAGACACTTGTTCCTTTGACACTTCTGACTTATTAGTATAGTCTAACAATATAAAATTTGAAGAACAATTAAATGATCTGAAAGTTATTCCATAAGGCATTAGAGGACCATTAATTTCTTCACTCGTTAATAAGAGGAAGATGGGGATGATTCTTAAAACAAGACTGGCAACACTCTGGGTAGAAAAAGATTATTATTTCTAGACCTGATATACTTGAATCTGTAGTGAACAGGCAACACCACAACTCTTAACAGAAACCTGCATAAGTATGAAGCCTACATCAGGGATGTTCTGAATTCTGAAACATAATCTGAGATTTTATCAAAAATGTAAGGTTCAGCATTTCACAATCCAAACCAAAATATTTGTCCTGTGTCAAATTTCTATCATAAAATTATTTGCAAGTTGATACTATTGTTCTAATTTTTCCCTAACAAAAATGCATTATTTTACTGCTTCACTAGTAAAACTTTCAAAGTTTCTTCAATGAAAGTGAAAAAAAAAGGTGGAAACCATGACAATATTTCAATAGTTATGAAGAGCAGAACAACTGTACAGCAAAAACAAGAACAGAAATCAGACTGGTTATTCAAGAACTTATTGCATATCTTTGCATGGTTAAGACTTACTAATCTGAGAAATAATTGATCTTACACTGAGGTAACCAAGGTAAAACTGCAGCACCAAGATCACATTGAAACATCAGATGCTTTTACCTAAACTATTCCTATGAAGATTTTGAAAAACAAACAAACAAAAAGACAAACAAAAACCCGAAAGGATTTCCAACATCTATACAGTTCAAATACTTTCATACTTTATTATTTATATGAGAGCATACCTTCTATATATGCCAATTCTTATTATTAAATAATAAGAAAATAAACCTTTAGCCATGAGAGGTCTATATCACTCAGAATGCCAGTGCCAATGAGCTGTCTTGGTTTCCAAACAGAAAAAGAACCTCTGTAGAAGTTTATGTATCTGCATTCTTATTTCCTTGCTTGGCATCTCAAAACTCAATAAACTAACTTCTGACTCAAAGCAAGCAGACAGATGAAAACAGATGAAATGCTGAGTGCAGAGATCAAGATTCAGTACAGCCCAGTCCACCCAGATTAGCACAGTTGGCCAGAGCATGGTGCTATTAACTCCAAGGTTGTGGGATTGGTCCCTCTACAGGCCATTCACTTAAGCAGCTGGACTTCACCGTCCTGTGGATCCCTTCCACCTCAGAATATTCTGTGGTTCTGAGAGATTTTAAAGAGATTTTTCTCTCTCATATTAAAATAATGGTCAAAGAGTATCCTCCTCTATGACAAGAAAATTAATTAGTGATTCAGGCTTGACCAGAAATCTCTGATTTAAATACATTTATTTGCTTGCTAGAGATAAACAGTATTAAGCCCATAAACTAAGGAGTAAGAACCTATTGAATAAAGTAACACTGGCCTCAACCATAACTCTAATAACCAGTTTGTATGTATTTGGTGACATTTCATAAGCAGACACTTTTTTGAATTTACTGATATTCTATATTGAAGAAAAATCGTGACAAATTTGTGCACAAACAGCAGAACACCAAAGCAAGGATGCAGTAATTTTCTCAAAAGCTGCATTGAAACTTCATTATAGGGCAAGATTACTTTATATCAGCCTCCATTGCATCTGGGAAGGTCTATATCAAGAAGTTATTATTTTTTTTATTTTTTTTTTATCAATTAGGACAAGTTTTAGCTTACACCACAGCCAAACATCCACCATTATGTGAAATTATTGTTCTGTTCTGAGCAGAACAGTAGAAAACTATTGAGGAAATTGAAATTGAGTATTCTCACAAAATTGTTTTCCTATATGCTAACAATTTCAAAGTTTCTTACATGACTTCTTCAAATAATATTTTGCAATGGAAGGTTTCAGTCCAGTATTTGTTACACACGTCTTTCTGCTTTAAATCTGGGTAATAAATATCAACTACTGGTACTGAATGGAAAAATGAACATATTATTTCAGGAAAAAACCTTTCTTTTCTCTTTCAAAAATGAAGGATTGCCAGAATGAAAGTCTGGCAACAATACGCTGAAAATACACTAAGTCGGGTTAACTGCGACTCAACATTAACCTTCCCTTTTTCAAACAAGCTCCTAAAAAGCTTTTTGAAAAGCCAAAAGAAATGGATCTCATGAATAATGTTATAGGCTCAGTGCAAATGGGACAGGCTAGTGGCTCTGCTGTGTAATTTTCTGTACCGGTGGAGAGGGCTTGACATTCATATTAATCTTGGTATGTCCCCACAGAATTAATGCTATTCCCATAATTCATAACACTATTGACTATAAATAATAGTTATCCCTCTTAAGAGAGCTTCATGAATTCCCAGTTAACTTACTAAAATGGAGCAAGTAATTTCTCAGAATGCCTCCTCTATTACTAGACAATATACTAAGCTCCAGAACTTTCTGTTCCTTCTCATTTCAGCATGCACCATCCATTGAATGATTTGGGAGAAATATCACAGAAGAAAGGACCAGTAGTATACTGGTGATGCTGCAGTGTTACCTATCCATCACCACCTACAGCTGTATCAATGTTGTCTATCAGCCAGCCAATGGATGAAATCAGATCAGAAATAGAGAGAGAGAGCAATCTGTGTGAACGGGAATGAAGAGCATGACAGATGTGCAGAGAAAAAGCACTTCAGTGGATTCACAATGAAGGTGAGTGTGTACAGTTTCCTTTGCTTTAAGGGAGACATACAAAACATTGGTCAATTCAACTCACAGATTAGAATTCTGGTATTTTTCCCTGACACTAAGTTTCAACCATTACCAATGCCTTCAGTTTCTTGTTGCTAGGAAACTTCTTCCAATCCTGGTGGACGATCATAAGATCATAGGAAAATTCAGGTTGGAAGGGACATTAGGAGGTCTTTAGCTCAACCTCCTGCTTAAAGCAGGGTCAACCATGAGGTCAGACCAGGGTTATCCAAAAATGGTGGAATGAGTGATGTTCTGGCCTCATTACACCCATTCCTTGGCTGGACTATATGCAATAATTGGATACATTTTCATTCTAAAAACTGGCTAGAACAGTGCATTCTTCCTTAACAAGATGTGCATTCTTACCATTAGGGCTCTTAGCTGGTGTATTCTTAAATATGAACATCTCCACTTGCCACAGTGGCTTCCCCTAGAGTCATGATGTTCAAAGTCTGTTCAAATATTAAAAGGGTGTCAGCAGCTTACCTAAAAGATGGACTAAAGCCAGACAGTAGTCCTCTGACCTAAGGAAGCACTAAGAAAAAGGAAAAAAAAAGCTTTGGCATAGTCTGAGACCGCAAAATGCCTTCCCACAGGAACTACAGATCATCAGAAATCCCATCCCTTCAAGTATAAGTTCTATTCTGTGATATAATATTGTTATAATTAAGACGTATTCTTATATAAACTTCTGTATGTAACAAACCGTAGCTATATTGGTGCATGCATCTTGCTCCATAAATTTATAAAGTTTTTAAACACAAAACCCCAAAACTGAACACACATTTCCATTTGTAAAAGAATGAGAGAAGAAGGACACTTATTAGCCTCATAGACTAATTACACTATATTAAAATGCTGTTTTGGGTTTCAAAGCCATGATCTTCATAATATACCTTGGTTTTTATTAACTTCCAGATAAAAGCCCATATTCATTAGGAATAAAGATTTCACAACTGAAATTTTGAAATTCTTTGGCAGAAATGAGGCAATTTCCAAAGACAACCATCAGATATTTAGAAATAGCATAACTGGAACAGAAATGCACACTGAAATACTAGCTTTGCCCAACACTAGATAAAGAAAAAACTGTTACTATGAAGAATCAAACTATATTAACTTTGTATCCTAAAATGTACTGGCTTAACTTTTTCTTTACATATTTCAGTTCTGCAGTCGTATGTTCTAGATAAGGAGAAAAATAATGTGAAAAATGAATAAATTCCTCAGGTATTGACAATACATGTACTATGAAATTGAGAGCCAGGTTAATCTGTTACCTATACAACTGGTTTATTCACATATTGAATAAAACTACCAGTATAACATGTTCAGCATCTTCTACCAATTTGATGCAATTAGCTGGTATGAATGATGACAATGAATTCTTAATTCATATTTAATTTCTTTGCATTTTCATGTGTCCATAATGATAGGCTCTTTTGCAAAACTTTTTGCAAAACAGACTGTGTAATAACTAAATTCACTTCCACCATTATTAAGCATTTCTGTTTTCTCTTCCTTAGAAGCATCTTTATTCAACAAAAATTTAGTTTATTTCAACATCTGCAATTCATTATTGAAGTTTTACTCATCTTAAAATTCAACTAGCTTCATTCTATTGTAAGAGTTATTGTCTACTTATACCAACATTTTTATTTCCAATTATGACAATTAATCACCAAGGAAATTTTAATTTAAATTGTGGCTTATAGAGACTGAAAATAGCTCAAGTATCTGCCAAGGATTTTTCATGCTAGCATGGAGGGAGAACTCAGAATAAGCAAAAATGGATTTGATGCCATTCATGGCTTTCTAATGTTTTATGCATCATAAAATGACAAATATCATTAAAAAAAGTAACATATTCCTTTATGTTCTCATTTGTCCTTATTATCACAAAGCCCCCAAACCGATATTGATCTAACGACGAGATTCTCATTATTTTTTCCTGTGATGAAATAATTCCTATTCACAAAGATATAAGTGTCTCAGAAGCTTTTCTAAAATGAGAGATCATATTGTAATAGAATATGAAGATACTGTATGTTTGTTCCAGAAATCCACAACAACCAAACTCTAATGTATTTACAAATACTATGGTTATACTACCGCCTTTTCCACTTGTCTAATTTTTATCAATTGTATATATCTGTTGTCTCTTCTGAATGAGAACACAGATTGACAATGTGTCATTTTATTTAACTGCAACTTTTCACAGATTTCACTTTGATTTTAGGAATGACTCAGTGATCTCAATGCATATGCACTTTTAAAGAAATTACAGATGAAAAATTTTATTACTGGTTTACTTAAATTCATACAATTCCCTAGATCTTATGAAATCTCTCCATCAGAAAGCATTCTATTATGGTTTTTTGTGTGCTTGTTGGTTCAAGCCAGGAAAAAAATCTCAATAGTCTGAAAGTTTTTGTGAATAAACGGTTTAAACTGTGAAAACCTATACTGGGCCACTACTTGGTTTTGGGACTGGACTGCTTTAATGGGCAGCTAGGAGGCATGACTGGCTCAGGCTGACATGATGCTGGAATAATGGGGAACTGGTGGGATGAGTTTGTTCTTGTTTCTCAGTCAAAAAAAATCTGTCTTCACATTTTCTACCTCTTCATTGTGTGTTCAGTTAAAGCTACTGGAAAGGCATCTCTTACGAATTGATTATGATAATGTTACACAACATTTGCAGGCCTCTTTCAGAATTGTAACCTTATTGTTACATCCCAACAGAATAAATTCACAGTAAAATTTTACCTGGTTACTGCAGCCATGTTTACAGCAACACACCACCTAGCAATTAGGGCCAATTTTAACCTCATCCAAAAAATTTGTATTTTACTGAAGGCTAACTGAATTATGGTGACTTAGCAGAATGGCCAAGAAAACCCAAACAAAAAACCCAAAAAAAACCCACCCACATAACATTTTCCCTATACTACTGCATACTGACAGCTACAGGTTACAGATGTCTGATCTATCAGAAGGATTTCTGGCATGGAAAAGACTGAAAATATAAGGCTTAATTTTGAACTTCTCCTTTGAGACCTCTAAGGTTTCAGTGGACAGATTTTCTCAAGACCTTTCAGCTCTGTTTTTAGGCTAATACCGGCACATTCCTCATCAACTGAATAAAACATGTAATTGCACCTATGTAAGGGCATACTAGTTATTTTGATGGCACTTTAATACTTCTATACACCTCTGGATGGGTCCTCAAGGTAATCTAACAAAATAATGGTAATTTAGGTAGCTGTGCTAGAACCAGCTTCTAAACAAACTCTAAATTCCTCGAGAGTGATAAAAGGAATTGCCTCTAGCAGAGGTCGCAGTGCAGGCTATAGAATCCTTGTGGGACTTTAGGCAAACACACCCCTGAAAGTCTTTCTGAAGACCTATACATATACTGCATACTGCTTAAACAATTGAAGAGTTATCACAATAACAAACATGTACTTGGTTTATTGGTTTTATTGCTAGAAGTATTTTTAAAAGCTCAGCATGCATATTAAAAGGCTGCTTCTCTTTTTTTTTTTTTTTTTGAAAACCATAAAAAAATTTGGAGTAGCAAGGGTGACCTCCAGTGTGCAATTAAGTTTATGTCATTACATCTTATATGTAACAAAGTATTTTCTTGGCCTATATTAATTTTGGTTATCCCAAGAAAGCAATAATTTCCTTATTTCTTGTGCACAACACAGAAATTCAAAACATTGCCTTCTGCTTTGAACTGTGATTTTCTGACAACATTCTGACCTTCTCTGTATTATAGGGAACAGTATAAAAAATAACTGCCTAAACAGAAAAACTAAAAAATTTACTTCTTGCTCCTGTCCAAATGCAGATTATCACAGTCTACATTTTTCTTCTAGAACAAGAGTAATGGAAAATAAATACTGTATTACAGAAACTTTTGCATTTTTAGAGGACTAGAACATTACGGATTAATAGTGCTACTACTGTGTACAAAATACAGCAGCTCACAATTCAACTCACATACATTTCATTGCAAACCTGAGAAAATTGGAAAATATTCAGAAATTCTAACAAGTCAAAACTATTACAACAACTTATGGAAAAGATGTGTTCACGTCTCTTGCTAAGCTAATCATTAGGCACAGCATCTAACAGACTCCATAAATACCTATATAGAGTATGACCTATTCATGAAAACCATAAAGCTCATGTTCCAAAACCTAAATTCATGACACTGATGAGTTGTGTCAGATGGGTATCTTTGAATGAAACCTTTAGTTACTGGGATGTCTTTAAATGAAAACTGAACAGACATCATCATTGACGAATTCAAAACTAAGAACATTATTGTTACATAAGTTTTTATTTCCATCATCAATACACAATTTAGCTTTTGATGACTAATTTTGAGGGTTTTTTTTTTTAATAAAGTAGGGAGCATATTTTTAGCTAACTGCAAGGACACAAAAGATCTAATTATGGGTGCCGAATGGGGCTATTTTGTCAATGCAAGTGCCATTCAGGGTCTGACAGTGTTCCTATTATACATCACTACTTTCAGAGGGTTATAATGTGAAAGTTAAAATTTGGTTCAGGCTCATTCCTGGCACACTGCGCAAGGTGTCACACTAGATCCGTTTCAGTTTTTGTGTTTTTTCTTTTTATTAATTAAATTATCAAAGTTAGACATTTTAACCCCTATCTACAGAGAAGGAACGAGATAGTAGAATATACTTTTCTAAATAACAATAACATAAAATCATCTTACTGCTTTAGAAACTTGAATGCTGCATACTGATTATCAAAATGAAGAAGAAAGAGTGCCACTGTAACATTAATTCAAAAGAAGGCCAATCCATGATTAAGGGTAGAGGAAGTCAGCCTTTTGGTTTCATCAATCAGCAGATTACATATTTGTACACAATCTCCAAAATACTCTACATCCTAATTCTTTCTTTCGACTTCTTGCACACTCCCTTGTAAAGTACCTTTACCCTGAGCAGAAGTATGTAAGTACCTTTATAGTATAGATACTACACTTCACAATGTTTATAAAGTAGACAATCATAAAGTCAGAAACTGACTCTCTCTCCAGTAGAAAGTGGTGTGTCATAAACTCAAGGCATCGGCAGTCGCATACAGTTTGCATGCTCACACTAACATCACCATGGCATGTTAGTGTCTCACACTAACACCGAGCATGCACATTGTTCACCGTGCATGCCAAGTGCTCCATGGCTACAGCATACAGCAAACAGGCCACACACTGGCCTACTGCACTCTGGGGACACTAATTCAATATATTCTGTCAAGGTTAGGAAAGGTTTAAACAACAGCATATCAACATACCTCTTATTTCTTTTCAAGATGGACAGACCTACTAGCATCTTCATTATGAACTCATAATTTTTTGTTCAAAGTAATGCTTTTCTGAGCCAAATCAGGGCTAAAATACGTTAAAGTAACTAAAAATGTCTTTAAAGCAGCATAACTAATATCTATTTTATAATACTTATTTATAACAGAGACCCTTGTATCTTTGAGGAAAATATTTTTATCTTTCACAAAACGGGTTTGATCTTGATGAAGTCTTAAACAATAAAATAATCCAGAAAAAGCAATACCTGTATTTATACTTTGTTTTTTACAACTCAGAATTGCTTATTTGGTAACAGGATTGAGAATACAGGAAAATACGTCTTTCTATTGTCTTAACAAGCTAGATGTTGTTTGACCTACAGATTCTTGAAGTGTTCAATACTACAAAAAAAGCTATAAGCCAAAGACACAGGATTATAATAATCCACTATGAATTTAGATACTGGTTGCTTTATTTTCATTTTACAAGTTTCTTTACTTTAATAGAGGTCCTGCACCTAAGTATGTTCACAACATGAAAAACAAACTGCATTCAGTATGTCACATAATGCAGAAATAAAATGCAATACAAAAAGTAATACATAATACAGCTAAAACTGAGGACTGGTTCAAGTCATTATGAGTTGTTTTAGAGCAACAGCTGTAAGTTTAGGGAGTTTTAATTTAATTACACTATAAACTTCAGATTTCCTGTTGCCTTATCTCAACACACGTGAAAATAAATGAAAATCAAAAGGTTGCTCAAAAACTTCATTGGAGGCATATTAAGTACTTACATTACCAGTATATAAATACCCACAGCAATTTTTGTGCATCCATCTTTCAAGAAACATTTCTTTTCCTGAACTAAGTTTATGTCTACCCATTGACTTTAACACAACATTTTAGCAATCTGCAGGTTTTTTAAGTGAAGATCTCCCCTCACCCTCTATCTGTGTATCAGGAGACTATTTTAATTCACTCACAAAGAAATTCTCAAAGGGACTGGTATGTGTGGTAACATAGGAGCCAATATTGCAGCTATCAGTTTTCATACAGCCTGGCTGGACCTTTACATTAGAGCTGCCCCACATTTATTGTTCTTTCATTGCAGCTGTCAGCATTGCCTGACAGCGTATTACGAAATACATGGCTACAAAGTCAGTATCAATCAGGACATGATCATGCAGATAATAGTAGCAGACTATTGATAATAGACCTTAAATCAGATCGTCATGTATAAGATTCTTAAAAGCAAGTAGTCTTGAGGGCCTTCCTGTTCACTTCTATCTGCTATAAAACTAACTAACAAAACACCTAAAAACTTCATAGGAATGTGTAATTAGCAACACTAAAATAAGTAACAAAGTCCTATTACTTTCTGCAAGTCAAGGTGAGAACAGAGATTCTCCCTAAATTATGTATGGTAGAAATAGCACACAATACCTGCCATTACACTAATGCTCTTTCCCCCTCCACTGGAAACAGCAGTTTTGTTGTGCTTTGAAACTCTCTCACTTCAAAAGCATTTCAACTTGATATGGCCATTTAACAAGGAGAATGGAAAATGTGTATAGTTTAGCAGCACTCTTCACCAAACTGAAAGCACCATGTTAAAAACAAAAGGATCTAATTTGTCCTAGACATAAATAATAAAACAAAACAAGAGTTGCATGCAAATTTAGTAACATAAAATTTTAGGTGATAAACAGAATGGAGCCTGGCTTCTTGTTTAGTATTCCTTAGTTATCACCATAATTGCTGAATGTCTGTCATCACCAGGAGAAGAAAAAAGTGTCTCTCTCAGCTGTTCCCCTGCTTGTTTTGTTCACTGTATTCTTGTAAAGTGGGAGAAAATAAGTGTCATTTAATGAATAGTGCTATTCTTTGTCTGACAGCTTCATATCTGTTAGGTGTAGGAGGCCTAGTACTTTCCTTTCTGATAATGTTTTTGACAGTGTGCTAAATTCCTCCCCCAAAAGGCCGGTGTATATATTCTGCTAAAAGAGGCTTCATCTATCCTGAATGAATGCCCTCTTTTAACCCCCTTCAGCTTCTGTTCTTACATTAATTGAGCTGATCAGATTGAGCATATGAATTTGTCTTTGATGTATTCATATGTTTAGTTGATGCTGCTTGCGCTCCCATTGGCAAGCAGGCAGAGCTCTCAGACAAATAGGGCTGTTTCCATAGTAACAAGCGATAGCTAGGGATCTCTTGAAAAATATTTTTATTTCAAAATTCAAACTGGAAAATTCTCACTGGATATGGGTCTAGTTCTAAATGTGTCATATCTAATGATGGATGCAATTAGGAATCCCACCAATGTTTTAAATAATAAATTAGGCTAATTTTCTAGGCCTGGCATGATGACATACAAATACTAAAAAGGCATCTTTCTTTTTATATCCATGACAAAAGACTTATTAATTACTTTTGTTTTTAGGATTTCAAAACTAATTGAATGGTGAAATAGTCACATAGATGCCTATGTGCTGGAGATGAGAAGCCTAGAGGTAAACTCTTTTTAAAAAAAAATACTTCAAGCTGCTTCGATATTTGGTTATTCCATGTAAAAGCAGGTGAAGAAATCATTCTACAAATGCTATAGCAGTTGGTAAATCTCAAAGGGTGAAAAATGCCCATAGCCATTTTTAATTACTGAGCATGAAAAGGAGAGATGTTGAAAATAAGTTCTTTAGACCCTTACAATCTGAGAATGCCAGAATTTTAGCTTTAATAAAATCTCATTTGAAATACAAGGGAACAATAAAAATACGGGGGTTGGGGGGGGGGGGGGTGATGGAAAGGGGAGGGAAGAAACAGAAAGGGGGAAAAAGGGTGTTGATGATTAGGCAATGATGGTTTGTAATTGAAATACTTATTTTGCATTAATCTGTCCTTAAAGTTTTTTCCCTGAAAATTAGCTGCCTAACATGGGCTTTTAATGTACTGCCTGTCAACGTGCAGTAATAGAGTTCCAGGGTTCTGCTTCAACATACGATTATACAACACTGAAATCCATTGATATTATCATGTTTTATGCTACTTCCAATTAGACATGTTCCATCTTGAGGGGTCAATCATTCATATCTCAGCATTCAGGAAAATTCAGTTAAATGTTAAAAATTTGACAATTCCCTGAGAAACAAGGTTTAAAGTACTTCACTTGAAATCTACAGTATATCTGCAATGGTCATAAGGAAAAAACAGTTTTAGGGAGTATAAAGGTCATAATCACATAGAACTCGACATGATGTGGTGAAGAAAAACTTAAAATCTTCCATGATATTAATTCTAAGAGTCTTACGTATGGATTTATATTCTCAAGGTGCTGCTTATTAGAAAGAGAAAAAGAAAAGCCCCTTTTCTGAATCCCCACTCTTCTCTCCTCTGCTAGTTTTACAGGTAAGGAATTCTGTACATTTCAATGTGTACTACATTTTCAAAGACATTTTTTACAATACTTCAAATGTTCAAAGAAAAAAATTCAATCATACTTAGTCGCCCAACAGGAAATCATAGCTGTACTTAAATTTGATCATTGTCTTAGTTAGACTCACGCTTTCAGTCTGGGAATATCTTTTATGAAATCAAGAGAAATCAAAGTCTGAGGCCATTATGAAAGCCCATTTAAGAGCAAAGCATACTGCTTTACCAGTTTATTGTCTTCTAATCTTGTGAGATTACAAAATTGGGCTCTGGATTTACTTCAGAAAATGCATTTTTAGTTCTTAAGATAGAATCCTAATATATCTACTTTTTATTTTATTACCTAAAAAAGAGACAAAAATTACATGATAAATCACTTTGTTCAATTTAATAAAGTGGTGCTTGTTTTAGAAATTTCTGGCATTATACTTCATCATGGTTAATTTAATCTCTTAACTTCTATACATAGCAAGATCTAGGCTGTTGATACTTTTGAACTAAAAATTCTGCATTTTTTATAAAATAGGGGTTGCTTTATCTCAGAAAAAAAAATGTTTTGTACAACATCATATCCTGTGAAGCAACATCTGACATGGCTTTCCAATGGATGATCTTTCCACGCACCGCTTTATCAGAAAGAAACAAGTAAGAAAGTAATTTTTGGTCAATGTAAACACTAATAATAGCTAACAAAATGGAAGATACAATGTAATTTATTTTATCACTAGTAGTGTTCACCAAATTGGCGGGAATAGTCATCTGATTGGACAATGATCAGAGCTATCACTTAGCTGGGCACGGCCTTGAGTCTGACCAAAGAGCTGCGTGGACCTGTGTATCATGGGACTGGCACACACATCGCATCAGGTAAACCAAAGGGGCATCTGCATTCCCTCAAACCTCATTACAAACAACTCGAGATTTAGGAATGGTGTTACCCACTTCAGTGCCCCCAGTGAGACACTCCCAATCACACTGCTCTCTCTCACTTCACCTTTTTCCCCTGCCCATCCCCCCGCAGAGGGATGGAGAGGAGACCTGGAAGCACAAATAGCAAAGACCATGGGTTGAGATAAAAATAATATACTGAAAACAGCAATGACATAAGAAAACAAACAGCAACAAAATGACAGAAGGAATAAGAAAAGATATGGTTCACATGCAAAAACACTCCTTCGTAATAGAAGATACGAGAGGGGTCTCTCTGCCATGATTTCTTGACTGGAAGGAACCCCTTCTTCCCAGAAGAGAGACCCTTTCCTCTGCCCCCAGAAATAATGTAAGGTGGTACAGAATAACATCCAGGTCGCAGCCATACCCCCTCCCAGCTACAGCAAAAATTAACCCTGTCCTGGCTGCAAGCAGGACAACATAACATTACAGTCCGTAACAACCTTAGCTTGAAATCACATAGGTTTATCTTGTCATGGTACAAAATCCAATAGTAACATTGCTAGCACATGAGACCAGATCTGAAAAGGCACATGAAGCTGTAATTTATTTCATGAATATAGGACTGAATATGTATTTTTTAAATCTGAATCAGATCCTCTTCCTTTAGCTGAAAATTAGTCTCTCAGTAGGGGAATACCTTACAGCAGTCAAAAGAAATGTTCAAAAATACATTATGCTAACTATTAGCAGCAATAATTCATTATACTTGAAAGGTATTTTAAATAGGATGGAAGATTATGGACTTATTCTGTACCAATGAAATCAATGTGTACCCTACAAAAAAAATGTGGATGTGTCAATGTGTCATTAACTAAGCTATTCCAAAACCAAAGTATTTGGTTTAATTGAGAAGATACAAAAAAATTTTAAATAACAGTAAAAGTCAAAATAAACACAATATGTACACAACACAGGATCTGATACTTTTAAAAAAACATTAGTCACTGGATAGATGGAGAAATTTAAGATTTTAGACAGTAAAAGACCACAAGACATGATGATGATTCTCTTTTCAGGGCTTATTTTCTCTAATTTTATACCGGTGTTTTGCTCTAAGTTAGCTCCTTCTTGAACTTTTTGACTGAAAAAATCTGTAACTATTAAAAATAGTAGCAGATATTACCGTAGCTGTTCATTGTGAAATACAACTACATAATTAAGATAAAAGCACCACAATTTACTTTTTTCCAAAATGATTTTGTGAAGAACAGAATGTTCATTAAAGGTTGCTATAACTTTTATCTTAAACATGGCTTTGCAATAACACTACACAGCCTATCCTAATTGGAGAAAAATCATCTAAGCCAAAGATTAGTGGATTTTCTGAGAGGGACTTTGGACAAGAGATGTAGTAATAATCCTGTTACAGCGGAATAAAAAATACATTCACTATTAAAATGAATCCAAATCAATATTTGATACTAAAATGAAAACCAATGGAAAGAATTGACTTTCACAAAGAGTTACTAGTGAAGAACTCAAATCCATAACTTATATTCACCTAAACAACATTTCACAATTCACTGAGTTAGGAAAGAAATTACATGGCACTGAGTGCAGACTGCTGACAATACAGTCCTGTTTAAGGCCCTTTCAAGCATTAATAGGTTTTAAAAAGTGAGAATAGATGTTCACTTGGTAAAACAGAGTATAGTGTGAGCTTGAAGGTACTCCAATGAGCCACTGATTTCTAATGATGCATAGTGACATTAATGCTTTGAAGCAATATTAAAGAGATTCAAAATTGTCGTATTAGAAGACCACAGAAGTACAGGAGATATCATCCTTAGATGATGACCCTGTAAACTGATAACCTGCATAGAATAGCACTGGATTTTTTTCAGCACATATTTACAGTCAATTGCAATGTTTACAATAAGGAAAAAAAAACCTGAGAAGTGGATTCCCAGTCTGCTTGACCCACATTTAAACTTGCATGATGCTGTGTATTCCAAACACAGTTAAAAGTATGTTGGAATGATCAAGAAGAAGGAATGGGCATAAAAAAAATTTATTGGAATTAAAAACATATTTTATTATATGGTGTTTTCAGTTCAGTGAAATTATACCTTCATACGATTTACTTAGCACTTACTTTACCTTTTTATGATAACTTTTCCAATTTTCTTATGTTAAAAACTTGAAGTAAACCAGTCAGTTACCTCCAGGTATTTCTCTTAAACCTTGAAAAAGTGTTGAAATCTCCAATTCAGAAACACATTTTTTTCATGGACTAAACACATTGAAGTTACATGTCTGAACTTTAATCCAGAAAATATAACAACATAATTAAATACATGTTTTAGGCTAACTATCCACTTTACAGCTTTTTGGAATTGTCTTACTCAGGCCCTCAGGGGTTAATTAAGTTTTTCCTTACCATTTTTTAAACTTTCATCCATTTTATGATATGAATTCTTATAAACTACAATGTAACATTTTAAATTCTTAGTCTATAAATAAGCTAAGATCCAAACAATATTATAAAAATAGACTGCGTAGCAAACATATGGTTTTATCTTTATATCAAACATTTACTTCCTCAAAAGTATTTCAAGCTAATGGGAATTTTCATTCTAGTAGACTATGCAACAAGCTGTGTAGAGTATAGACACACTTCGCACTCCAGCTGTAGCAGTAAAATTACTGAAACTGTAATTCTCTTAATATTTAAATAATATATTAAAATTTAATTTTCAGCACCTGGAAGAATCTGTTTGTGTGCCAGCAAATGAGGTAGTTGGGCCTGGAGCTGGTATACATATGGGATTCAAAAACAACCTATCACAAATAATTACTAAGAGCAGCTGTACTCACGACACTATTCATTTAAAAATCAGGTCAAAGTTGCCTCAATTCTTTTTCCTTTTTCAAGGATTTCTGCAAAACAGTTCTGTAGTTTTTATATTTTTGTCTTGTTTTTTGTATGTTAAAATTTTTTATAGTGTTGATTCTAACAAGGGCAGTACCTGAGAGTTTTAGCTTTCCTGATATTCCAGGCATTTAAAATAAAATTATTATAAAAACATGCAATGTTCATTTTTCAATAGATCTTTCAAGATTTTTATAGGACGATAAGTAAATACTGTAATATGAGAATGCATTTGCTGATATACAACATACATGTGTTACACGCATACACACATGGTACTAGGTACAATTCAACATACGCAAATATATATACATGCATACTGTTTAAAAAAAAGATATATCATGTGACTCATGAAAAAAGATTACTTGTACTGTAGGCTTTCATTTACTTTTAATTTGACACTTTTAAGGTGGCAAGTATTTATTTTAAAAGAGTTTTCCAAATTATCTTTTTCCAGAACCACTTTGCTTTTAACTGATTTCCAGGAGTTGCTTTCTAGGAGCCACCACCAACTTTATGATCTTTTGTGAAGAAAAAAGCCTACGTACCACCTTTTACTAGCTCATACCTTTTCAAAATTTATTTAGAATAACATAATACAACATCACATTTTTTACCTATTAGATAGGATTAATAATATTTGCACTCGATCTGGAAATTCTTAGAAGTTCAGAAAGATTTAGCTAGAAGCCTTTCTTTTATAATTTTAAAATATTCCAACCTGCATTCCTACACATTGAAGTAAAAAGACTCATAATGAAAACCATATATTTTATAATGACATACTGAGAAATAAAACACATTACCCTTCAGGGGGAGAGACCCAAGCATTTATACACCACTACCTTCAATCACTTGAATGCAAGTCATTCACACCACCACTATTGCTAACAAGGCATCTAATTTACGAAACAATGAATATTGAAATTACATTTAAAAGGTACAAATGACTGTCCAAAGAATGACACTGAAAAATATTAAGTAACAGCTCTACCTCAAGATAAGCCTCACAATTAAAGACTTTTAATGAAGAGAGCCTTCAAAGGCTAAATCAGGAGGCATTGATTAGATTGCTTCTAACTTTGTGTTTTGACACCTTCATCTTTCATGGCATTATATTGTCTCTGTGCATCTTACAAAGGAAGCATTTTACCAAGGCCACACATGAACAGGAGACAGCAGTGCTTATAATAGAGACTGTCAAGGGTGTGAGCCAAAATGGGTCTCATTTGGATTTCAAGTGAAGAAAACTCCTAATGCATTTCATTACAATGTATGTGAACCTCTGAAAAGAACGATGGATTGGGATTCTCATACCTATTAATTTATTGAAATGGATTCAGTTTTTTCTTGTATATCAAGAGGGACCATGTGTTTCAAGCAAGGTAACAATATTATAGTACCAAATAACTAAATATGCCATGATGAGGTATATTCTTCTGCGAGACAAAGGGGATGCAATTTTCTTGATAAGTGGGATTTGAGTTCAGAAATAAATCCTACAATAGCTTGGCAACAAATAAATATTCTTTGTTACTATCAGGTTTAAAGTTAAGATCAGGAAGCTACACAATATAGGGATGGATTCCATCTTTGCTACTACAGCATGTTTTTACCATTAGAAATTGCATACCCTCCCTTCCCCCTGCCAAACTGTCATTCAGGTATTGACTTTTTATTTCATTGAGAGATTGAGTGATATAATTTGGATACCACCTACATAAGTCACCTTTTATTAAAAGATAACAGAACAGGATGCAGAAAAGTAAAAACATTCAAGAAAACTGTAATACACTATAGATCAACTTAGCTCTAGAAAGATGCCACAGCTACTGTATCACTGATTTTCTTATTCACAGTACAAGAAGTTTATATAATACTTATTTGTCTTTTTCCCACTTCAGCTTTGATAACAAAACCCATAATCTGCTATTCAAAAACTGTAAATGCTGACTTAATATAGAGAACAGGATACAAAATCCTTTTGTATGCTAAATAATTTTACCAATATAACTATTAAAAATAAAGCATATGTTCTTGTCAACCTTAGAAGTGATTGATTGTGCTACACCAATAACACTCAGTAAGTTCAAAGCTCATCTATTTTTTATGGAAACCTTACAACCTGCTGGTTAAACTAAAGGTTAAATATACGTAAACTCTTAAAACAACACAAAAGTATTCCATACGTATGTAGCTGATAAGCAGAGTACACAAACGTACATAAATCTGTTCACATTTAAAAACCCAGGGCCTTAAGAAACTCTCCATTGTCAGACAAAGACTTCAAAGGTAGAGTTAAAGAGTTTGATATCTACGGAATATTAAGAAACTATGTTTATGAAGTTAGGAATTGCCTATTAAGCCCAGAACTCCACTGACATCACAATTACAACAGAAAGAAGACATCAAAACCATAATCAGAGCTAAATATGTGTTTGCATTGACAAATCAGTACTCAACAAGCATTTTGTTTGAAGTAAGAGCAAAGTCCAGGGCACATTCAACTTGTTTAATAACAATTATGAAAATACATATATGTGAAAGTATATAACTTATTTATTTCTTTATGTATAACTTGCAAAAGCAGAAATGTAAGTGAAGTATGTATATATATACATACTCAGTATAAATTAAATAAACATTTTGAAAATTTTCAGCATTTGAATCAGCATGATTTTTATACTTATATATCATGTGTTTAAGTGGTGGATGCGCATGTGCCCAAGCAACAGAGAAATCAGCAAGAATCATATAAAACAAAATCAAATTCAATCTTAGCAATAAAGATTGCAGATTTCCACATACATCACAAAACCACATAGCCACATATTTATTTTATTTTTTAAGAATAGTCATAATTAAATTAGAATGATGCATGTTCCATATTTTATCTTGACAGCTTCTGCATACTCAGGCAGAGCCCATTAAACACAAGTATACAGCAGCTTACTTGTTGAATTATGTATTTCAAGTACTTCAAATTACTAGGGATTTGACTAAGATCTGCACATGAGTACATGTTTTGGACTTAATTTCTGCATTGGCATTTCTTCTTCTAAATATGCTTTAAATTCTACCACTAACCCGGTTAAAATTAGGTTTTTCCAGCATCTAACAAAGGAAATAACATTATCTTTTAAATGTAAGCTTTATGACATTAGGAATAAACCCAGCATTTTTCAATTGTAAAATCTGATCCATAAACTAAGTGATATACTTATGTTAAATACCTTTTAAAAGATATTATGTGCTGTTCATTTTTTTTTGACAGGGCTTCCATTCATACTGAAGACATGTTGAAAAACACTACATTTTCTCTCAGTAAGGAAAATCACTTTATCCACTATCATGCTCGTTCTGCGTCAATAAAAAAATCAATCATCAAATACTTATTTTCAAGATCAACTTGTTTTACTCTGATTTATGCATGCTGTTCAAATCAGTTCAAATTCTTTCAATTCTACTTGGTATTCTTGGTGATGTCTTTAACAGTATTTGACATTTTAAAAGCACAAGGAGAAAATAAAACTAAATAAAACTATATTAATAATATAAATATATATTTATATTATAATAATTTTACACTGAGAAGTGTGATCTGGTAATGCTCAGAACCATAATTTTTTATAAGAAAAAACCCCACAAAAATTAAATCTGTTATGTAGGTTTCAAAGTAATAAAGATCTGATTGAGCCCATTGAATAAGGCAATTGCATCGGTTGTCTAAATGGTAGCAATGTCAATGTCAGATATGTGGTTATCTTTTCATCTTGGCCTATTCTCAAATGTAAAAATCAGATGTTTGAAGGACATTTCACTGACCTGTTATGGCCTCTGCAACTCTCCAACACAATACTACTGTTCCTCATATAAGTGCCACATTTTGGATAAAAACCCACTTGATCAACGATGCCTTTGCGACATCTGGCGGTCCTTATTATACATAAACTTTAGATTTGTTTCTTTGTTGGGTATTTTCAGTTGCTGTTGGGTACTTTTAGTATACTAATTTTATTCAATTTATTTATTTATTTGCAAACCTACCGGCATGTAAAACTTTAGTCCAAAAGGCTTTGATACCCCCTAGCAGGGGAACAAAAGCAATCTAGTTTGCAAAAACACAAGGTCTACCATGAATCCATATGGAGCAAAAGGTCACAAATCTTGAGATGCAGTGACATCATGACAATAAGACACTTTTGAGACAGAAGCTGACTCATTTTGAATATAAAAAGGACACTGATCAAATTCTCCCACGCATTTAAAACTATGGAGAAGAATAAGCATGAGAAGAACCTGATGTAGATGCGTAACCAAGGAGAGTCAAAACATACCCTTTAGTTTTCACAATTACAAGATGCCACTGAGAACCTGACAAGTCTGCTTCAGAAGATTTAAAAGCATTATTTTTATGTCATTATAGGATGCTGAGAAAATTTTATTAAAGAAAATAGCACTCAGTTCACAGGGTGCGCACTCCCAGTAAGAACTCAGCTCTTTTAAAATTAATTCACTTATGCCAAAGCTTGTTCTTCATGTTTTAGTCCTATTATTTATCATTTCAATATACTATGAGAAAAGTATTATAAGCAACAGAAAAATTATCTTTCTTTCTTTATCCTTCTTCCTTAGCTATTTCACTGCAGTAGGAAAACCTCATTCTAATTTCTTTATTACAGTGACTGCAGGAGTATTTGACATCAATTTTGTGAAACCATAACTTCGCTATTTCTTAGCCCAGTGGGAGGAAGTAGTGCATTTAAACTTCACTTGTTCTAACAAGTTTTATTTCAAACCGATAGATGATACAGTAACCAAAGATTAAATGTATATTACTTGAGATAAAGAGCATCACTTCTTTAAATTCTACTTTGCTGCATCATGGTAAAGATTCAGTGAAACATATTACTTGTTCCAAAACAAGTAACACAGTAAATTGCTTAGACATAGGTTTGTCCTCATATGAACAGATATGTAGCATGTATTACTGACATTCAAGAAAAATTTCTAATCAATCATAACTGAATCAAATTGAAAAAAATAATCTCTCAACACTGCTCTTGGCAAGGACTAGATTTAGTGAACAGTGTAATGGTGTAGTTCACTATCGCCTTATTTTACAACAAAAGATTCCTGCATCATTAGAATATCTAGTAGGTCCCCATAGAAGCTACCATTCAAATTTTAATTAAAATTTCTGTAGCCTGTGTTTTCAGTGTACTTATATGGACAAGATACAGACCAGTACTGTGGCACAAGCACACGATTCTTTGCAGATTACAGACAAGTAACTGAATAAGTGAGAAATACAGGCCAAAGAAACTATGTTAATTCTAAGTAGTCTTCTCATGCCACAAAACTGCAGGCATACAATCTAGTCTAACATGTTGAATTAAAATTATTGTACTGAATTCACAGAGACAACTCATTAAGGATGTGAATGAGCAGATTCAGGATTATGTTTTAGTATGGAATAAAAAGATTAATCAGTCATTAAACTCCATATACAAAAATTCAACATGTGACAGCACAGATAGATTAAAACCAGAAAACTAAACTTAATGAATTGAAAAAAAACACGTCCAGGAATGTCATAAATTGGTTGAAGAACTAAAATATCATGATATAAGGAGAACAGTTTCTGCAAAGGAAGGTCAATCCTCACTGAAATAAATATCAATAAGTAAACAACAAACTGACAACACATATTTCTAAAAGTATTAGAGCAATTCCTTTATGCTGCTGTGAACTAAAGCATGGTCTTTCAAGACTTCAGAATCTGCTAATTTTCTATGAAATTTTTTTTCCAATAGTGAAAACACTATGAAAGCCTAATCACACAAACCTTGTCCTGGATTCACACTTTTCCTTGTGAAAAAGTAATAGAAAAAAACCAGCACTCTTTCTCAGATGAGTATCTCTGAATTTTTCTTGCTCAGAAAGTTATAGCCTGAAGCTGGTTAACTCAGACCAGTTAATGTCCAAACATTGAGGCTTAGGCATGATGCTGGAGAATGACCTGTGAGCATAACTTCATAGTATATGAATTCCATAGGTCACCCTGAACTATGACAACATGGCACTAAAGTTTAGATAGACAGAGATCAATGACCATTCATATTCAATGATAAAACTCTGAAACTACTCTATCAAATTTTTTTATGCAACAACCATTTTCCACTGAGATATGCAAAAGAATACCTAATTGTCTCTGCATTCACTTACAGACTATAAAGTCCACTGTTTGTATTGCATGATCTGACAGTGACTCCATATGAGACAAGAAATAATGCAATGCCAAAAGGAAGACAGAAATGGAAAAAAAATTTACTGCTAAAGAGCTACTACATACTTTTAAAGATTTCTTTTTTACTTGAAAGATAAAAAAACCTTTTCTTTTCTACATACCATTTTCAGAGGTTTAACTATATATCACATTAATGCTCTCAGTTTTTATCCAAATGTGCTGTTAAATTACCCATGTAATTATCCCAAGAGAAATCATTATAGTTATTTTATTGACTATATTTATTGACCGATATTATTTCATTAACACTTTTGTGGGAAGAGTTTGGTAGTATTTAAATTTAGCCATCACACTCTTTTATTAGTACAATTAAAAGGATAATTTCTGTATTATTTTAGACGATGGGTCATTTTACAGAGGTGTTTAATTACTGAGTTAAAGCAACAACAGAAAGCTAATGAGCAAAAATATAGGCAATAATTTATGGTCAAATGTGAAACCAAACTAAAATTGTTCCTGATCGCAATAGTGAAATCTCTTGAAAATGCAAAATAACTGTTGTTAAAATGAAATAACAACAATTCTTTCTAAAATGACAATATGAGAACTGTATATGCCTAACAAACCCTTCAATAACAAGCAGTAGCACCACATTTGTGTAAACAGAAAAAAAATGTTACAAATATATCTTGAAGAGAGGTATATTCAAATATGTGCTTACAGAACCTTGTAAAGGCAAAGCAGTTATAACTTACAATATACCACTAATACAAGATCTTATTGCTGCAATAAATGCAGCATCATTGTTTCCTTGTCTTTTGCATGCACTACGGTGTTACTGAGCCAGCAGGCACTACACTTATGTACAGTTCAGTTGGCTTAAATTGAATAAGACCAAAATAACTTTGCAACTGGCAATCCTGGTAATAATAATAATTAAAAAAAAAGTGAAGAATATGGATTGCAAATTAAAATTAATTTCTGGATATGAAGATCAAAAGTAAGACAGATGTTCTGAAGAGGGAAACAGAAGATCAGACTATGGCTATTAAGAAATTACTCATCCCAGATGACGACTGATGGGACTGCTCTCACCTGCCTCAGATTTTAAAGGACAATTTTTATTATACTGAACATTTATTTTTGGAAAAATATGAAAATTAGGGAGACCAAGGAATTAGCAAATAAAAAAATTCTAACAAATTCATATGCATTGCTCTTTGACAGAGTAAAATTAATTTTTATCCATAGGGAATATATCAATTTAAAGATAATCTGAGGAAAAAAAACTGATGGGGAAGTATAAGACCTCTGACTAGACTCTCCTTCATTCCAGGGGATCCAGAGAGTTTAAGGAAGCATGATGTGGAAAAATTGTATGGAGATTTCATTCTTTGGCTTCTTATTATGGGTTTTTCCCATCAGTGCAGGTGAAAAATCCAGTGCAGGTTGATTAACTAATAAAATCTTCTAAGTAATTTCACTTTAAACATTTTATGACAGTCTACATTGCAGCACTACAGAATAATTGAATCCTTGTTCCAGATAATTTTTGTAGTAGGGGAAGGTACTGGAAAATCATGAAGAAAACAGCCAGTCATTTATATGCAGATAATTCCTGCATTACTTTTTTTCTGTCAAAACTTCTGTGCACATTTTCTGTGCACAAAAATTTATAATATTAAAACTCTTTGCATTAATCACTGCAATCAAACTATGTTTCCATTTAAATGGATGTGTTGTATTAAAATGAACAAAGGGTGAAAACAGTGCCAGACTTTACTTTTGTTTCCTAAACACAACAGTACTCCTTGGAAAACAAATATTTTTGTGTAAAAAAAAGAAATCAACAATGAAAATATGAAAAGGGTTGTGTTTTTCAAGTAAAATGGAAAGACAGAAGTTTAAGAATGTTTATAGATGTGTCTTGTTTAACAGTTTTGCATGTTCGATGTGACTTTCACAGTCTGTTGGCTGTTGTAGGAAAGCCATCACATCTGTGACTTGGCTGTTGATTAATGAGTCTTTCAATTCTCCGCTACCATCTGAAGAAGGGCTGTGGCATTTCTAAGCTTCACTGGTTTACTCGCCTTCAGCTGTGGTCCTACCAAGGTATCTTCCATAAAGAAAATCACACCTGGTTAAGGCTAATGAAAACCTTAATATGTCATTTTCTAGACAAGTCAAAAAGCATGTAAAACTAGACAAAAGATGTATTCAAGCAACATGAATGCAGTTTTGTCATAACCTGTCAATCTAAAGACTAACATGAAAAAGCTTTCTTCAATGACATTTTACAGTGTCAACTATTAGAATGACAATTCCTAATTCCCTCTTTGGTATATGAGGCAGGATGCACAATGGTTTCCCACTCTTCACAAAGACTAAAATTTGTGGTTAGACCCTAGAAAGAAGTTAAGAGCGGAAGAAAAATCCCAATCAAAAAGTTTTTCTGGGTCAAATCATCAGTCAGCATCAGAAACACCCAAAACACAGTGTCTAGGCAGATTTTAAACTTACTACTCACTTCACAAAACCTATCAGGAGCTCATGCAAAACTGATCATCTTTGCTGTATCTGCATCATTATTGTAAAACTTCAAGGTCAGTTTGACATTAACAACTGGACTTGGAGAAGAAGCAATAAGATCTGTGGGACTTGTCATCCTTTCTTAAGCAATATCAGCATGGCAGGACAGAGGAAGTTCATCCAAGAAAGCCATGTGAAAAGCCAATAGCTTTGGGATAGCCATAGTTTTAAGAGACAACAATAACAGCTACAAAGGTCTTGCTTTGTAGTTGCAACAGTTAATGTTTCAAGGTCAGGAGAAAGCATACAGTCTTGCCCATCTCCTCCAAAGGAAAACTAATGGGACTACCACGTCCTAAAATGAATGCAAGGTAATTTAAATTAGATAAGGATTAAGGTCTCACTAAAGCTGAGTCACCTCCCCTTTGTTGCCACAAAGGAACTGTACATAGGAACAGCCACCACAGATCAGCTATTATATTTAAATTTAGCCAAAAGAGCTAGGTCCTACTCTTTGCTATGCTACAGACTGATTTTGCAGTGTAGAAGAAACTTTAAAAGTGACTTGCATGACCAGATTTTCCATCTATTTAACTGTGATATGAATACTTCCCCCTCTACCTTACAGGGGACTTGCATGTCTCAGCTCATTACAGCTTGCAAAGAAATTGAGACCCTTGTATGGAAATTGAATTACTCTACATTACTATAGCTTTGATGAAAAATCCCTTATCTAAAAGCAGCAAAAGAAAGAAACAATGCCTTGATGGACAAGACAGACTTCTAGCTTGTCAGCTTGTGTCCTGCAGTCTCTTCCCTTGCAGGTGTAGCAAGAAAATCTATAGCTAAGACAAGTTGCTAAGTCACTGTGTACAATCAGGGAAGTCAGTACTTTGAACGCATTAATTCACATTTACACATTTATCAATTACATTACACTTACAATCACTATATAACTATGTACCTATATTAAGAATGAAAACTTGGATCAATAGGGGTCTGAAAGTGCAAAAAGAAAAGACCAGATAAGAAGAACATACATGAGTACCTCTACTTAAGAATCCCTATAGAGAACAGGATTTGAGACAGAGCTGAAAGAAGGGCAAATTATTTGCAGATGAAAGGAAATGCCTTTTTTTACGAAAAGCCACCCAAGCCACAGGATAGCAATCACCAGGTTAATTAGATAGTGATAAAAATGTCAAAGTGCCACACTTCCAAGTGATGATTCATACCACACAAAAATACCTAGTTATGAAGAAAAAATATGTACTTTCAAAGGAACCAAGGAATCCTAACAATAAATACACAAATGCATTATTAACACTATACACTGAATATACCCAGCAGCATTCCCATCAAAATTGTCCTCGTTCTGGGCAGGACAGAGTTAATTTTTTCAGTAGCCAGGAGGGAGCACGGCGCAGACCTGGAGGTTACTCTATACCACCTTATGTAATTTTCTGGAGATAGGGAAAGGGCTCTCTTCCGGCCCAGGGTAGCGCGGTGGAGGGAGCAATCGGGTATTACCTGTTTCCATGTGAATTGTTCGCCACTTTCTAGTACCCTCTGCTATTAGTATTGTTGCTGTTACTACTGGTTTTCTTCTTTCAGTGCTGTTTCCAGTAAATTACTCTAGTCTCAACCCATGATCTTTATGTTTCCTACCTCCAATTCTCCTCTCCACACCACCACAGGGAGGGGGGAAGGGGGAAGGAAGAGTAAGCAGTGGTTTGGAGAGTCTCAGCGGTAGCACTAAATTGTGGAGTACCATTCCTAAACCAAGACAAAAGCATGTCAAAGGACATTAAATGGGGACAAATGTTACCTATTTTAAACGGGGAACCAAGATACTGTGAGACATTATTGGAAAGAAGAGGTTTGGATCACAGGCCTCTGCCCTAGCCAATGCGCTATGCTTACTGCACTTTCGAATGCAAAAAGATGCACCAGTAATACTTCCTACTTTTTCATTTGCTTTGTTTTCACTTTTTCTAGAGGCCAGGCTTGAGCAATGAAAAAAGAATCGAATTAACATGTAATCTTATTTAAGCAAATTTACAGTTGCTAATTAAAAGAGAGCTGGTAAGTACATGTTTTCGTACTGCAAGCTTGGCAAAGGCCTCATCATACAGGACTTTCAAGTATTAAAAATAGTTAGTATTAACTAAGGTTAACAGGGATATGGCAATCCTTACGTTTTTAGCACTTTCTGTTGGAGATTATTATTAGAGAATATTGTTTTTTAATATGATTCATCAATATACCTGCAGAAGAGAGAGACTGATAACAATCAGAGACGTGTACTGCATATGGGGAACCTCATCTCTAGCCCCATTTACTTGTGAAATTCATGCTGTAACTGTATACATGATAGGGGCTTGAGTGGCACTGAAACTGTGTAATACTGCTCCCTTTTGCTTGCTGATGTATGTTCTGCCACCAATGCTTTAGAAGTGCCAGGCAGGGAACTAAGCCTACTTCTGACAGATTTTTTAAGGTCACAGTATGGTTTGATTAGCCATGTCAGAAGAGGATAAGCAGACGAAGGATAATCCTTATGGTGACAGATGTGACATACACCTTGTTATTGACGAACTCATTAATGGAACAGGATCCTTGCTTACTCAGAAAGGTCAAAGTGAGATTTTCCACAAAATCCCATTGGCTTTTTTTGGTACATCCAGCACTAAGGTCTAAACCTGACTTCGTGATTAACCAAGAGATGTACAATAATGGATTAACACCTTTCACCTACTTCTTTTGATACAGGAGCAATGAGATACTGCCTTTCACAGCCTCCCATGCATTTTAGAAAGCCTGCTCTCATATGCATTATACTAACAATTACAATTAATTATACTAACACCAAGAAGGTGAAGACTACTGTAATATTAATAGCACCCTAGCTCTTCACCAACCATCATTAATAGTTTACTTGTAGCTGTAGCAACAATAGGAATCTCCAATATCCAGCAAATTTAGATACAAAAGGTCTGGGAGCATCTGCAGTTCAGAAGACAGACTAACACATCCAAAAGTACACCAGACGTAAGACTGCTGTCCTCTGCCGTGCAGATAAGCTCTCTGTCTTGGCATCATGTCAGTAACTACTCTTCCATCATTTGTTTCTTCCACAAAGAAAATTGTTAGAGAACTTCCTACCTTTTAATACCCTGGAGGTTTTTTTCACTCGTTTCTCAGATTTAGGCTTTTGTAAAGTTTTATAAAAAATCTTTCACAGACAACAAAGCACATGCAGTTTGCTGGCAATCTTTTCAGTTTCAAAACCACATAATAAATTTTTCCACATGTTGATAAACTACATTTTAAAAGTGCGCTTTCTGGATATCTCGATAATCAACAACACAATGAATATAAACATTTTCTATAAATAGTTCACCATATGGCTATCATTCTCAACAGATGGTGTCTGTGTATTCACTAGAATATACAAGAGCTATGCAAATTTTGCCCTGCAATCATTCAAAATTCTAAACAACATTTTTTACTTCAGTTTGATTAAGCTTAATCAAAGTAAAAACACATAATTTTGTCACCTAGCTCTAATATGGGGAACAAATGCCACAACTTGGTATTAACAAATGAATTTGCAAAAGGCAGTAGAGTTGAAAGCATTTTAATAAAGACATACTAGGTACAGGATTTTCTCAATCCTAGGACAGCACTCTGCTGCTAATGATAGTTTTTACCTACCCAAAAAGCAGACCCACTTGTAAACAGGCCAATAGTTCATCAGAAAGAATGCAGTCTGGACTATGTTATGAAAAAATCTGTAGTCCAAGGAGAGAGTGTTTCTATATATTTTGCAGCAAATGTTCTCATATGCATTATAAGGGCATCAATTATAGTAACACCAAGCAGGTGATGATTACTGCAGTATTAATGGCACCCTAGCTCTTCACCAATCATCATTAATAGTTGACTAGTAGCTGTTACAACAAAGCCTACTAGAAAGCCTACAGATTTTATCCAGTTTTAGTAAAAAATAAAATGTACTCATTTTTTTTATGGTTTCCTTAAAGCCGACATATAAACATCTCCATGTTTTCTACTTGCTTTCAGAAGCTGCTGGGCAGTTCAGAACATCTACCAAAAGAACACACAACCAAAAATTGACTAGATACTTGGTCTACCATGTTCCAACTTAAAACTATTTAAGCTCATATCACTATAAATATTTTCTGGAAAGTTCTTCTTGAGCTACATTTTCTTATCTGTTGGAAATCATATCCTAATTTTCAGTCTGGACATTTTTTATAGCATTTCTTATCCACTTGAACAAATGTTAGTTTTAATATCTATAGTTTTTCAAACTTGTTACTGTTTCTTATCTGACTCACTTCAAGTAAAAGTAACACATTTCCACTCCCCTCTCATTTATTAAGTTGTTAAGCCTTCTGTTCTGAAGGTCCTGACTGTTGCTGGCTTTGACAATCATGAGTTCTTCTCTGTTCCTACACCTCCCAGGGTGCTCCTGTAGCATGTATCATTCCAGCTAAATCACTACTTGTCCCAGCACAGATACCAGCGCTCCGTGAAACCTCCCGAAGAGCAGAGGAGGGAATCCCAGCCATTCCCCCTCAGAACTGCAAATTACTGCAATACTGGATAATGGCTTCACATGTTACAAAAACATCTCATTTTTTTCTCCTCTTTATAGTGACAGGAATATCTTTATATTATTGTAATGTATTCAGTGCACCTGAAAGTCCTCTACAACTGCAGAAAGAAGGTCACATCTCAAAGCCCAGCAAAACAATAATATGTTCTAACCATGTGCAAGTTGCCGAGATATTTCTCTGAAAACAAATGGTCATAAATTTAACTTCTATAAAAAGGAGAGTACATAAACAAGAAGGGTAATGCATGGAATTGTGCTCTGGAATCGTGCCTCAGTATTGACAACACACCAGCTTTTTGCCTACTGCTAAGTACTTCTTGCAGATTTTTAACATGCTGATTTTGCCAGACAATAACAATTGTAACTTTATGAGCAGAGCACTAATTAAAGCTGAGATATGGTAATTAAATAACAACTGCTCTTCTTGCTCTAATACACATACTAGAGGAAAGGAACCCCTGTATGTTACTGGAGAAGCTAAGGATGTACAAATGAGTCCAAGACTTGAAAAAACAGCATGTATCTGTGTAAGTATGCAGGGTTTTTTTTTTAAACTTGTGTAAATCAAGTTCATAAGTTAGTTGACTGTTAATGGTCATATTATTAAAAGATATTGTTTCAAGTATAATTGAGAAATACATTTTGACTTTTATTCTTGAAGCTCGAACTATATATGTAATATATACAAATACATATTATTTACATTTATATACATGTACATATACATAGATATATATATACATATATTTATATACATAAAAAACCAAAAAATCAGAAGTAAAACTAGAAAGGAAAGGAATCATTACATATCCATTCCTTTGCTATAAGGAAAACTTTTTTCAGGTTCTAAAGGTATGAGCTGTGAACAGGGACAATAAAGTTCCCTATGTTACTCTTTTCTGCTCAACTTTATCTCCAATAGCATTCTATATTATATAAGCTTGTAATAAAATAGTATCATTAACATTGTGAGGAGAATTGCTGGCTTGCAACATTTCAGATGTAGGTGTGGGGAAAGGGGCAAGACTAGTGAGGTGATGTGTTGCTCCTTCCACCCCATCCCCTAGAGCCTGTACCCCAGCCCTGCATTGGAGGAAATGTTCCATACCTGCCCCTGGAGCACCTAGCCCAGCCCCAGAGTGGCTACCAGATGTCCCACCTGGGGGAAGGGCCCAGGAAAGCCAAAGGATGCTCAAGTCAGAGCATAAGGTAAGCACATGTCTTGACCCTACCACACATATTAGCTGAAACACTGCTGGACCAGAATGTTAACTGTATTTATTCTCCATACACTTTCTCTCTTTCTCTTTCTTTCTCTCTCTTTCTCTCTCTCTTTCTCTGTCTCTTTTTCTCTTTCCCTTTCTTCTTCTAATTCCTTCTTCTTGAAGTTTGAGTAAATTAAAATCAGATGGGTTGAAATTTGTTAAATTGAATGTGCTTAGAGCTTGATAAACTAATGTTTTGTCAAATGCTTTATGTTGATTCAATGTTGCTTTAAACTTCTAAAGTTCCCTGATCTTCTCAAGTTTGCCAGTTAAGTTTTTGTTGTTTTGACTCTTGAGGAATATCTTGTCAGTACTCATCTCTTGCATCAGGTTACACATATAAATCCCTGTAAGCCCCTTTGAGGGATGCAGTGAGAGAATTCTGGGGCCTTACAACCACCAGATCTTTAATTTGAAAAATTTCCTGGACACTTTTACTTTGAGGATTATAGGAATGCATGGATTGAGATTCCCATCGTTGTGTGAAGCCAGCAATGAGTACTACACAACAATTCATTCCCTTTCTAACCAGTCCTAAAAGTCTTTTACTTTCCCCTAATCACCAACCAATTAATTTGCCTAACACTTGCTGGCTCTGGGACAATGCTCTCATAACACCTTCTCACCTAAGTCAGTCATTAACTAGGTTAGGGGAGCATTTCCCTCGTAAATAAGTCCCCTAAGTATTTTCAGATTTTTTTTCCTCAAAAGAAAGACCATGCTTTTTTTACTTCATATGCACCTGATAGTATTTTTTCTTGAATACGAAATACAAAAAAAAGGAAATAAATATAATTTCAACATCACTGTGAACTGGTAAAAATATTTTTGCCTGCACAGACATAACTATTCAAGGAGAGCTTTAGCATGTGTCAAAGAAAGGAGTAACTAAAATATTTTGGCACTCCACTTTACAAACTGATGGTTCTGACACAGTTCAAGTACTGCCTGTGGTTATGTTTAACTCATCTCAGGAGGGAAAGAGTAGACACAGAATAGGTCCACCATAAACAGGAGGTTAAAATAATCACACGCTCATTCAGTTTGAATATTAAGTCTTGTGCACAAGTAAGGCTGAAATTTGTGCAGTTCTAGGAAGGACCATGAAGAATCACCTAAAGATAGGGCTCACCTGGGTCTTACTGTAAAGCTTGCCTGAGTAGCCACAAGAATAGCTAGAATTGTCCTAGTCAGCTGGAAAGTATGAGCAGACACACTTTAGCTATGCTAAAAATAAAGTCACATAAAACCAAGTTGTGTTGACGATGATGGTTGCTATGGCAGATACTGGATCAGCTAGTCTACTTCAAGATCACAGTGGATCTAAATGATCTGTTGGTCTGTAGAGTGGTTGAAATAATAGATCTATGCCCTAATTATAAATGACTTGCATAATGTCACTTCTAGATGAGAATTTCCTTACCATGTAGAAGGGCAATGAATGAAGACATTTTCAAATTAGGAAAGATGACAACAATTAGGGAATTTATTAAATAAAAAAAATAGATGATACGACAAGGGTGTGAAACACAGAGAAGGACAGAGGAGGCACACACATGATTTCTTCCTAACTTCTATAAAGAGATCAAGAGAAAAATAAAATTTGTCTTGAGGGAACAGTAAATATGAAATGTCCACACAAAATGTTTCCTCTGCAAATTACAGCAGTCCTCTGTTCCCTTTGGCTCATATTGATGACAATAACATGAAGTGAAGTTCAAGAACCAAGTAGTTTAGAGTCTAAGAGTTTCTATGACAGTGTCTTTTAAAAGGACAAACTACTTCAATTTTAATGAAGGACATGAGACAGCAATCAACAGGAGAACCATCAAAGAAAAGAAAAAATTGTACTGTATTGTCTCTGACATTTAACACAAAAAGTCTGAAGTTTCACATTCTGTCTGGTAACGGGTAACGGGTAACGGAGGACAATGAGAAGAGAACTGAATAACAAATTTTTTCTGGCATGATTTTTTGTGCAATTAAACTTTTGGAAAAGAACAATTTGGATAGAGAAAGAAGTAATCTTATCAGAATTAAGAGAGGAGACTCAAACAGACTGTACAGAGACTTTACATATGAAATGAAGGAAGAGTTAAACATTTAAAACTATCTTCTAGTGATAAATTGAGAAAATGGGACAAAAATCTCAAAACATTTTTGACATCCAAATCCACACACATTTGAAACTGTCACTCTAGATTCTAGATAGAGGAACAGTCCAGTTCAAAAGATGACTGATAGAATATTATTAGGTATCATCAGGAGAATTCAGAATTAAGAAGGGACTGTCTTAGTTTAGTTTGCAACATGTAAGTTCTCCAGTTTTCACAAGTGGCAAATATTAACAAAAAACAAACAAATAAACCCCCCCCTAAAAAATTCCACCTAAATTTTTCTGAATTTAAGAAATTGCTGTTTCTGAATTAAACAGTTAAATTTTACAAGTAAAAAGGCAATAATATATTAAAATAAGTTTCATTATTAAAAAGTATTAAGGAAACACTGTTCTATTTCTAGCTACACTTGTCATGCCCCCAACTGAACTTAAGATACTTTGCAACTTGAGTAAACATTGCCTAAATTCAGTGCTGAAATTTGCCTGAGCAGTATAGTTTTGCAAAAGTTAATAATTTTTTCCGAAGCATTATCTAAGTGCAATATCAACATATATTCATAAACTTTTCCCACAGACAGAAAGAACAAATAATACTCCTCAAAATAGGAATTGAAAGCCATCTGAGTATGGATCAAATACCACAGAAAAAATGTTGCTCCACTTTAAAATTGCATATTTAAAAAGAAATGCAAAATTTATTTTGTAAGTTTCACCAGTAAAATCTTGGTATAATCACTATTACAAAGTCAAAAATACAATAGGAAAATGTGATTATTTGCCAAAATCCCATTACCTGTGTGTCAGCAGCACCCTGAAGGCCATCTGATTCAGTCCCAAATAACCTGGCAGCAAGCTTGACCAATCCCAATTCCATTCAGTAATGGCTGACTGTTGATACATTGCAAGAAGATAGTTAGTTATTAATCAGCATCAACATGATCAGTACATTAAAGCTCCAGCTGTGATATACTAACCAAGGAGGGGGGTCTAGAATGAGGACTTAGATATCATCAATTATGTTCACAGAAGTAAGTTTTTATTCCAATAACACAGCATTTAATTAATTAATTAATTAGGGACACAGACATTATTTATAAAATGGTAAGTCAGTTTTTTGAACCATTATTCTTCCAACTGTTGACAGTATTCTGATGAACTACTTTGTCTGGGAGTTTGAATCCTTGTCCGAAAAGCAAAGCAGTTGGCAACTTTTTATATAATAGAAATTTGCATTTTCTGCTGTCAGCAAAAAGTTTTGTCATGAAAAATTTGGTATAGCTGGAATTCAAAAAGTAATCTGTATCATAATTAGAGTGATTTAATGCTGTATTATAAACAACATTAAATCTAGACAATATGAGCAAATATGACTCCATATCATTTATTTAATTAAAAAAAAGGAATCTAAACCATCAGTGGGCAGAAAAAAGACGATACACAACATTCTTATGTTTACAAAACAGTAAATCCTGTTGCATAATATTCCTTTTCATTGTCAGTGGTGGTCAAGTAGTGACTATAATTCAAGTTTCTTAGGAGGAAATAAGTACATTGTTATCGTTGTAATACTAAAATAGCACTAAGCAGTTAAAAAAAAAGTTTAAGCAAGTCAAAACAATGGAAATAAACCTAAATAACAGTAAAGTACAACCTGGAATACATCTTTTTCTTCTTATAGACAGCACTTGGCTCCTCTGGGAGAGCAGAATCACTGCAATCCCTCCTGTTCCTTCCATCTGTATCTTATTACTTTCCTTCTCCTTACTTAATTTACTTCCTAAACCTCATCTTTGCAACGCACGTTAAAGTAAAGTAGAAAAACAAAGGTGAAATATGGAGTACAAGAGGGAAATAAGGATAATAAGAAAAAACAAAATACTCGGAAAGTGAATGAGTAAGAAAAGGTGAACAGCTGATAAACGAGAAATAAGGGGAAAAGATTCAACTAAGAGAACCATGCAAGAAGAACATGGGAGAAAACAGGATACTATTCTATGCTCTGCACTGAATTAAAACCAGGTAATTTCATGTGGAGGAAATACTTGTAAAATCAAGAGGAATAAACAGGGGAAGCTAAACCGTCAGTAGAAACAGTCATGAAA